>JAXGGS010142197.1:0-52094 GCA_035585475.1 Armandia brevis
AATCAATAATGGCCATGCAATCTCTATATACTATCGCATAATCATGTAACTATGATGTATTGCCGCTTTCCTTACACACACTTGCTAGCGATCCCAGATTTACAACATCGCATCTATATTTTGTAACTTCAGGAGCCACTGAGTCATTCTGTTTATAAGCTAGCATATGAACGCGTGTCCATATTACAGTTTTATAAATTTGATTATCATTTGTTTTGAAACTCCGATATATTAAACATGAATCATCTGAAGGACATTTTACCCGAGAGAATGCAAGTGGATGAGAGAACTGGGAAAGTTGCTCTAGCTCTCCTCGGATTGTGGGGGGCCAAGACTGCAATATCGAAAATAAGATTCAAATTGTTGCAGCGAAAAGTCAACAAAGCCAGATCGGAGTATCAAGAAATGTGTCGGGATATGATATCTGATTTGGAGGATCATGTACAGCAGAGCAAGGTAACATCGCTGAATCAATTTGTCTCAGGCATTACAATAAATTAGTAACAAAATTTGTGCTGGCCTATATGATCATCGACACAAACAATTTCTTATCTGACCCGAACAAAAGTGTGTATGTACATTTTTTTAACTTAGGAGATATAATTCGTATCGCCATTGATGTTTCTAACTATGATAAATATGTAATGCCATGGTGGAAGATACAAGTAATCTGAGAAAATTTCTATAGCATATGACGTCAGACGTAAGAAGTCAAAAATGTTTATTTGTATTATTAGGAAAGAAACAATGTAATAAATCGCATGAAGTAATCCGGTGATACAACCATATTTGTTACATTGCGTGGCAGAATGTGCATAAATAAAAAATACAATGTTTATATTATATGGCACATAGGAAGGCAGAATCCACCGCAAATTATCACAGAATATAACTAATAATCATATGATAATATCATGAGCATTGATGCTGCGCTATATAATATTCTGAAAAGGAATACGAGATTCTTGTTTCTTGACTGCCTCTCATAGCAATCGTTGTTTAACGGTACAATTTTCAAGTATATTCCTTACCTTCTTATAATGTGGAATGAGAGATTCCTTACCTAAGGTGTGACTTAATCTAATGCCCGGACGTTTTCAGATGTCTGCCGCAGAAGTTGAGTCCATTGCATCCTATGATTTTGAGACGCTGTTGAGTAAACTGCAGAAAGGAGAATTAAAACCATCCAAGGTGCTTCTCGCCTACCAGACCAAAGTAAGTACAGCTTTAAATAATGGACATGAAATAATACACATCGGTTCCTCGGCCGATACAAAGAATGTATTATTCCACTAGGCAGAACTGACCTTAAATATAGCTCTTCTCCTGACAGAAATATGTGATATGAGTTTTAAGAGTCACTCTCTGATCTTTAACTTTGAAAAAATATCAGGGAATTTGTTTGTACTTCATTATAATTACGGTATGTTTTTGTATAAGCGATTATCCTAGAAATGGAGGGAGACTCTTTGCTTGACCTCTCCCTCCGATTTGATTATCTCGAACTCCCGTTTATTGTAGGCCCTGGAAGTACACACGAAAACTAACTGTCTGATACATCCACTACCAGAAGCTATAGCAATAGCTAAAGGACTCGATGCAGCTACTGACAGGAACAAGCCACTCTTTGGTATACCCGTATCTATAAAGGATGATCAAGCGTTGAAGGTATATTGTTATTACAAGTGTACAGGTTCCATTGCAGATTTAACATATTTATAACTTGTATGCCGTCATAATATAATATTAATATTAAGGGTTATGCGTCTGCTCTTGGATGTGTCCTACTTTTGGATGAGATGGAAGACGATGGTCATATAGTAAAGGTGGGCTCAATATAACATGCATATGACATATCACTAAGTCGTTATCTTTATCTAATAATACTTTCATGATATCATAAGTTTTTTTGATTTAAGATTTTGAAAGAACAAGGAGCAGTGCCTTTTGTGAAAACAAATGTACCAACACTAGCTTTCGGGTATGAGCGAGCAAAACTTGACACGGCTACACTGATTGATCAAATCAGTTTGCTGATAGAACGTTCAATATGCCAGCTCTGAAATCGTTCGTTTAATTGTAATTTTCTACCAAATTAGCCACCAGAGTAACAACCCACTCAACGGCGAAACGTCCAACCCTCTGGACCTGCGCAGAACACCCGGAGGTTCTTCAGGTAGACGCTGGCATATATTTTAATAAAATCTCAAACATTCTATATGAGCCTATAAACCAGAAAAGAAATAAAACAAGGAGTCTCGAGTAGGTGCAAAAGATTATGTGAACAAATCAGAAGGTTGTTGACTTTTATTCATTTAAGGGGAAACGGCGATGTTTTAGTGCCCATTTCAAGTACATTTGAATAATTAAATTCACTATTTACTTTAATCACAGGTGGAGAGGGCGCTTTGATTGCTGGAGGCGGGTCAATCCTTGGCATTGGAAGTGACATTGGTGGATCGCTCAGAGCCCCGGCACATTTCAATGGTCTATGTACCATCAAACCAACTTCGGAAAGAATGACACATAAAGACAACCCCCATTCCAATGAAAAAAGCGGCCAAAATAGGTGTAGGTATTGAATATCTTAAAAGGAATATTCTTATAAAATTCGTTTATAAGACGTTTACCAAGAAACGTTATTCTTTTCAAGTAATTTATAGAACGAATAAATAAATGGATGGAGTGCTTTGAGGGTTTTAATCTTTAACAAACTGCAAACGTAAATTTCTTCCGTCAAAAGTACTTGGCTCAGAAGGTCCACTGGCTCGAGATGTACAAACCGTGGTCGCTGCCATGCGGATTCTGTATAATAAAGAAGTATTTAAACACGATATGATGGCTGCTCCAATCCCATTCAGAGATGAGGTACAGGATGTTTAATTTCTGATTATATGTAGATATATTGGAATGGCATGCAGTATGAAATGTTAGTCATTACACAAACTTACATTTTTATATCACTAGCTGTATGAAGAGAAGAGGCCTCTGAGGATTGGATATTCCTTTAATGACGCTATATTTCCCGTGACACCAGCCTGTAAAAGGGCGGTGCTCGTAGCTAAAGCCGCATTGGAAGCAGAAGGCCACGAGGCATGAGATGAGCAAATCGGTTGCATCATTGATATGCTTAAAACGTACATGCCGACACTAACAGTTGCATATTATCTCTTAGGTGGTAGAATGGACTCCGCCCGATGCGCTTGAAGGCCGGAGGATTTTCATCCAAGATGTAAACGCTGACAATGCCGAATCATCATACGTTCTATTGTAATTATATATAACACGATTCCATAGTGCCAACAAATATAATATTAATATTTCACCTTCATCTACCTTGCACATTTACTTTCAATTACGATAAGGTATTAATGGGATCTGATATTCGTCCATTTTATGAGCTTTGTTATTACAGGCATGGGGATATCGTGGACTGGACCCTCACTGGGTTTCTTGACTTTCTGCAGGGCTCCGAATCATGGTGGAAGAAAGTGAAAATATATTTGATGAGCAAGTGGGTAAGACAGTGACGGCAGTGCCCCGAATTATGTAATAGATGGCAACCGAAAACACACTCACTGATTGTTATGTTTTTAGGACAAAAAAAGGGCAGAGTTCATGAGGATCTCATTCGGAATAGAGTAAATATACTCCTTATTTATTTGAAATTATTTTCTCACGATCAATCGACTGTAATGCCGGCGTCTGTAGAATCTATATTTCAAAAATTTTGATATTTGTTTGCAGTTCGGTTTTGCAATATTGGGAGTCGCTTGCTATTGCAAATGTAAGTAGTAACGTTTAACATATACTAGCTAAAGCTACGTGTGTACTGTAAATCTCTCAATTGCGCAACAGACAGTGAGATTTCGCAATTTTAACTTATTATTGTTCTCAATTCCCGAGATTACTTATTCAATGTGAATGTTGATTTGTACTAGGTTTGGAAACGACGTGTCGAAAGCAGTTTCAGGGAGGCACGTTTAGATGTATTTTTGTGTCCTGCATTTCCTACCATAGCTCCCTTCAAAGGAGAGCAATCAGAGTGGCAGATGAAATGTAAGAATTGTTTGTCGTTATAACATCACAAACAATGCGATGAACGAATAATTCTGAATATAGCGCATATTTCTGATGAATCGTCAACTTTTAGTACTACCATATTAAGTAATAATGCATTACATCAAAGCAATTCCTTCTTGATTGTCATGTTGCCAAACTGGCATACCTCACGCCACTAGGTGTTATTATTTTGCAGACTCAGCCCCTCACAACTACATATGGAATACATTGAATGTCCCTGTAGGCGTATTACCCGTAACTCGGGTAAATGATGATGACGTGGCTAACCTGGAGGATTACACTGGACCGGATTTCCCAAAGCATATGATGGACAATGTAAAGATGGTAGGTGCCGAAAACATGAATTTATATAAATACAAATAAAAACCGCATCGCCTCTGCGCAGTTGATAAAATTAAAATACCACGTCCCAATTCACCTTTTGGAGCCCCACTAAAGACAACATAAAATGCATCCTCGCCTCGCCTCACTTCACTGCAAACTCCACTCCCAAAAAACACATCCCGCGCATCCGGGAACCACAGGAACAATGTAAGGCGATTATCATGGTGATTCGCCCTTTAAATGAGGATAAAGGGATGAGAATCGGCTAAACAAATTAAAAGCTGGTTGCCATCTCAACCCTCTTGCTACTGTAGCCATATCAAGCAAAAAAGAGCTTGAGAAACTAATCAATTATTATATGCAGACTACTATATTTTACAGTTATGTACAGTATGCAAGTATATATTGACTCGATCTTTTTATGGATTCACAATTCACATCACATTTACTTTTCAAATTTACAGGAAATGTCTACCGGTGTGGGCATGCCGGTAGGTGTGCAGATTGGGGCCATGAGGTATGAGGACGAGACTGTACTGAGAACTATGATGGTGATTCAAGAAAGACTTAAACATATGTGATTGAAATACGTAGAATTTGTTCTAGATACAACATTACACCTTTTGTGGATCATACATATGATCAAATAAACTTATAGAGTATATCAATGTCAGTATCATTTTATCAACGATTTCCTTAAATTCATAAAACTGCGTCGCAATATGTATCTCGAGATATTTATAAATTATAATGGGTAAGCAATTACACACATTGTCAACCTTGGTGTCAAATTGTCAATTATTCATCGATTGTACAGCGAATATAGCGTGAATTCAGTTATTAGACACAGCAACGGGATATTAGATAGCCACAAACTGGCCTCATTAGCTGTAAATATAACTTACACGTAATCAATAATCACATATGAAACAACTTGTTAAGTCCACCTCACGCACGGATATCTCCTAGCATCGCTAACGATAGCAAGAAATTCACTATTCATCAACATGGCTCAGTCTGATGAATTCAAAAGTGACGGATCTCATTCAAAGGTCTGGTTTCTTCTCATGGTTGTGAGCCTCATTTCATTGGAAACAAGCGAGGGTAACCAAGTCACTTTTTTTATAATTTAGAAATTTTTGCCAGTCATCAGAATTGAAATCATAAATGTTGAAATCGCTATCGTAAAGGCATGTTGGGTAGTTGATCGGCTCATGCTATCAAATTGGTTCCACATGTGAATCGAACAGGGACGTCTTATTTCATTTTACAATGTTCTGCGATGTGGTTGGTCATGATCTAACATTCCAATTATTCCCGACGCATTTACTTTCATCAAAATTTGAATTCAGTACAAATGTACAATATTTCAGTTTTTAAAATATTTACTGAGGTACTACCGCCTGCCAGGCGATAATTCTTTGCACCTTTTTGTTGAATTTTCTCAAATAAAATGATTCTAAGTGATTTTAGAATACTGAAACAAAACCCCGAATATCAATAGAATACTTTTGATTCAAAATGTTATATGGAATTCTTAAAATTGCAACGACTGATTGAAAAAAACAACATAATGATGTTCGTCGTGGATGATATTCTGTCATCACATCCACTTGCTTCACTCTGAATCTAATCTAAAACTAAACACTCAGAAAAGTATTCCGACGTGCTGATCAATTATACGTCTTCTACTGAACAAGCTTTCGGGACGTAGCATTATTCTTCGTTCTACATCGGGTTTAACAATATACGTATGAAGTTAAATTGTTCACCATGAATGACAACACATTATCAACATTAAATATGAGCATCGATCAATTTAAGGTCATATATGCTTTTCAAACCGTTCACCTTAGAATACGTTCCTTGAACATATGAGAGCAAACTTGATATTCAATTGGAAATGGAATGAATGATACGTTTGCAACATGATATTGTAGGTGAACGTTAGCTTGAAGCCACATTAGTCATATGTGACTGATTGAAAAGAGTTCACTGTAAGTAAGAGGATATCACAGCTGCCATGTTTATATGTGTATCATATACCATGTGTCACATGAGGAGCTTTTAGAGCTTTTTAGATGCTACTTCAGTAAGATATAAGACACGATTATAATCTTCACATATACCAATATTTACACTTTGTGTTAAGAATATAGGGTTCCTACCTGTAATCCACAAATTGTCCTTTCATAGTTAAAGAAGAAGATCTGGACCTAGACCTAGAGTTATGGTTGTGCCCTGATCAATATATACAGAACTCGAAAGCATCTGCTGTTAATTTTATACTAATTACTTTATAATTTTGAATTTACGTTCGCCTGCACACGAGCCATGCACCGATATACATAAATAACAATCGCTACGGCTACAGGGAGACCGGCAAATCATCAACATGCATTATGGATAGCCATATACAAAATACATTTAGAATGTAAACCATGTGATCAATTCCAAGGCACGATTCGTGAACAGATACGCAGAATGACAGTCAGATGCACCAATCAGCCATCCAAGGGAATAGATAAGAACGGCCACAACTTTGCAGTAGATTAATTTCAGAATTAAAGGCGTATAAAAAGTCGTTCACAAACTGAAAAATGGATTAGCTGGATAGAAGCTTTATCAAGTAAAATATTGTCGAAACTCTGTCCGGTAACATCCGGCGGAAGTGACTAAGGGTGCATTAAAAGATGGCCTTTAAAAGATGGCAGAATCCTTGTGATTAAGTATTGTGTGATGACGCCGATACATAATTAAACTTAACAACGATTAGACAAATCCAATGGAGGAAGCATACTCTCCTAAGATTTTTTAGTCTTCCCATACCCGACAAATTACATTTAAGTGAAACACACAACAAATAAATGTACATTTTGTGTAAGAATACAGTAATTACGAATTTAAATATATACGAGCTGTTGTAACCCGCACGTGCGAAATTTATTACAGCCGAATTTATAAAGATGGCCACTGTCACACTGATACTTGCTCACCTCAATTAATTTGTAAAACATTACACAACCATCAAGTAAAATATATCGAAACATCCAGGCTGTTCTATAGAAAATTAGATATAAAAAACTGACGTACGCACCCTTCTTATACAAAATATATATGAAAAAACCCTGATCAAATTTACATCTAAAATCATACCTTCGTAACATACCCTCAGCCTACCACTGCAAATGTGACCACAACGCAAGTCATAAGTAAAATTTTGATCACTTGGTAAATGTCCCCATCACAGGCACAAAACAGACACCACGTCTAAATTAAAGCCCCTTCCCCTGCACGTAAATGTATCATGAAAGTCATCCCCAAACCTTATCTGAAACTAAACACACATTCCCCTTTAACCCCGCCCCCCCCCCCCCCCGAACATAAAATAACTAAAAAAAAGTTCATTCATGAATAAAGAAAGAATTATGCAAATTGCACCCCACCACCCCCATCCCCCCTCATATCTATGCAGGTAGTTCGGCTCTTGTACAAACTCACAACTCCATATACACACAGACACCCATTGACACATCCCTCCTCCATGAAGTGACTGCCTTTACACAAAACTGCACATGATGAGGATTTGCCCAGAAGGCTATCATCCAGAATTTTGGGGTACCCCCTACGTGCCTCAATGCAACAAAAAGGACATCCATCCATTTAATATGAAGTGTGTTACCCCTGATACACCTTTACACCCGATCCCCTGAAATACCGCCTCCCCTTTGTCAAGGTTTTAAATATGTCGAATGTGTACAATTTCCATGCAAAAAACAATCTACCGATACCCCCCATAACGCGCGAAATCCGGCGCCAAACTTAGATACAAGTTTTATTACCAGATTTTGGAAAGTAAAGTTTGATCAACAATGTTATGGAGCTATCGGTGAAAATTAAATGGGGAAGGTTTTGCACATACAGTTTGATAGGAAACCGTCACCGCCGCCGTATATCAACATTAAACATGGGAAGCTTAGTTGGATTAATTTATTTTAGACGAACGGTTCTCATTAGGTCGGGCATCTACCAGATGAAAACTCATCTTGGTTATGGTTATTTGAAATAATGATGCATATATACATTGCAGGTTGCCAGAGCATACTAGTGCATGGCTTTGCCTACGCAAACGCGTATGATTTCTATCTTGGTGTCTATCCTAAAATCGGTTCCTACGTCGGCAAAAACTTGTACAAGCATCCAAACATTGGATTATATATATGGAATTATTATAATGCGTATTGGATTCTATCTCAGGCACCTGGAGGTAAGTGAAGAGTCACATGAAATCATCAACGATCAGATTGAATTTTTAGTGATTATCATAACGGGCAAACCGCAGAGCTCTGTGGTTAGAAGTCACTAATACTTGTACAATGAGGATTAGTGATCGATTTGTGTTTCTTCAGATACCAATGTATATTCCTACTGCATAATCGGAGGCACGAGCGAAATATACAATCCAGTGGATTGCTCAGGAGGCTGGTTAGCACCAATCAGCTACGTTTACGATCCACAGTTCCAGGTAGAGTGTCTGAATGGTGAGCGAATTATTCTTCTTGTGTCCACATGTAACTCAATTAAACTACTTCAAGACGAAAAAAGATACTAGATTCACTGGCCTGGCTCATGGGTTTCAACGTCAATGTCTCTCGGTAATCTAAGTTTAGACAAACCATGACTATTGTGACTCTTTAAGACCATAAAGAATAAAAATAATTGTTATACTTTTATTGTCGAAAAATTCATTTTAGGATAGGTCAAGTAATTTGAAGTAATCTGCAACTGGCATCGTAATGAATAAGGAATAAGGGCATAATCTCCACACCTGCATGCTCCTGCGACCACCTTCACCAATTCTTTTCAGTAATTTAAAAAGAACCACTTGCCGCATCTTGCTTCATGGAAATGAATATTAAAATAAACTACCAACCCCTAATTCTTGACCGAAGAGGAAAAAAAAGTAAAGAATACTGAAAAAGAATAAGAACATTATCCCATGATCTCTCCTACGCACAGCCCATCTGAGAAAAAAACCCTGCCACCTCCACCCCAACAGCAACACTACCATTTCAATACTATATATGCACATGTATTCAAAAAATAAAAGGCACCTGCCGTCCCTCTGTATTTGCTCATTGTAGCGCCCCTCATCTTATTGTGAAAATAAACCACCTGCTGCATCCTTCCTCTCAGAAAAACCCGCGGCAAAAACACCTGCTGCACTTACGGAGAGACAATTTGTCCATGTTATGTGGTCTAACCAATTATATCAAATATCTTGTTTCAGCTGTGGACCTACAGGATTACGTTTTCCAGGTAGGACATTGTGATGGGCACCAGTATGACATTGGCGATATAGTTGAGACAGGATTGTATGCTACTCTCGCCGAGTGCAACGATGCCTGTAACAACGAACCGACATGTGTAGGTTTTACATACTCGAAGCTGGGATGTTTCCCAAAAACTAAAAGCTGTCTGGAAGTGGAACCGAGGGAAATCTTCTACACATTTGAGTTCACCCGTGGCCTGTGTAAGAAACATAGATTACTTACGGTGCTAGCCAAGCTTCCTCTCTGCCCGGAGCCAGCTATCCTGGACTTAATTAGCTCGATTATACGGTTACGATGCCCTAAGTATGTCATGCCCTCCAGTTGTGTAAGCTATTGTAGCCTCATGTAAAGTTCCATACTTTCGTATTACATCCAAATACTCTGTGTACTACTATCAAAAGAACAGTTGGGCACACCTCGTAATTGTTTGTTACTTAATGTCGACTTTTATTCAGGTATAGTTTTGTTATTCTATTTGTGTTACACCTTTAAATGTACTTGCGATGCAAATATCGCGATGTATTCATTTGTCTGAACTGGTTATCATATTCTAGTTTCTGACTATCTGGTGGGGGCTGCAGCACACCAGTCCTCCACAGACACGAATTGGGCTGAGATGACAGCAGACAGGGGGGTGGATGGTTTCCTGAACTCCCAGCTGGTAGAATCACCTTACTGCACACACACTGATCAGGAAATTTCGCCGTGGTGGGCAGTGGAAATAAACCCACCCCGTATGATAAAGGGTTTGTTCGTGAAAAACAGAGGAGACTGTTGTTGTGAGTGGAATTGAACGGTTAAATTCATCATAGGAATGAAAATGTCAGACAAATTTCAAAATCATCTGTTGCAAAACCAGAACAAACCGTGTTGGAGATATTTGCTGTATTTTAATCAACATGCAGTTTGGGACATTCCAGTCAATTATTTTTTTCCTGATATCTGATTTAAATGCCCCCTGTTCACTATGATATAGAGTGTCATTTGCATATGCATATCATAGGGAACAGAGGGCATTTAAATCATATATATATATATAGTTATATTTCTCAATATTTCTGTATTTGTTATTCAAGAATAACAAATAACATAACACTTCTATCTTGTTAACACAATTTATTCAATAACCTATCACAAAGTCTTTCTAAGTATGTCCCAGTGTATCTCCTCGGCACCCCAGCATAGTCATAGTAACGGTAATTATTACGTAGACTTTTATGTCTGATGGTAAAAGTAATATATAGACATTGATGTATAACCCCCGACCAGCATCCTTGGTACCCCAGGAACCGAAGTTTACCTAGAAAGGCACAAGGTCATACCTCAACGCCATTGGTAAGCCTCAGTCTACTGGCCCGGAACAAAAATGTATCTGAAAATAATATTTTACATTCTACCCTGATAAAAATTTGGTAGAGCGATGCCAAACGAGCTGCCGGGACCGAGGAGACAACTCAAAATGAGTTCTCCTCGTGCTCCGCGTACGTCACTCGCATACGTCACTCATACGTCACTCGCACGTCGACGTGCCGTACGTGTTACGTACCTTTAACTCATCATATGAAACATAACCACGTTTAATTTTTTAAGCTGCGCTACCGCAATTAAACTATCAATATATATCATATATTTCTCACGTTAGCTGACAGAATGGATAATATTCGTGTGCTGCTGGGTAATGACGGAATATTTGCCGAAAATGAAGCCAGGCTGCAGACAAAGGTCTTCACCGAAACTGAATGTGTGGTAATTGACAACATTGAAGCAGGTTACCGAAAACGTTTCACATGCAGCCCTGTAAGTATAACTATTTAATCATTGGCAATCATGCTTGCTTATCATCTCTTCCGCTTTCACATAAGCATTTGAACCTTTACTGGATGTGTAATAATGTACATGTCGATAATCAACAATATGATAAGACAGTTGTTTACTTGTACAGTCTGCAGTGGCGAATTACATCTTACTTACCCCAGTGAATACGGAGCAGCAAACAAGATTCTCTGTTTGTGAAGTAGAGATAATACATGAACCAGGTACATCTTTGAATGCACAATTATTATAAACATTCTCTATCGATATAAAGCAAATATAATTTTGAACAGGATATTAAACCTTTTGAAACGGACCAAGTTGTATGTTTAAAACAAATCTTATTTATTACACAATAATTATTACCAAAATCAGGCATGCGTCTTTATCAATTAGATATGAATTATTTTGTCAATTAGAATTGACAAGGTCCGAGTTTAATGAGCATCCAGGTTGACCCCAAAATCACAACTGAAATAATGTGAATTAATTCAAGCATAATATATTTCCACCAGTTAATCAGTATATGATGGTTGAGTTACCTACTGCTGGGGTTGATGCGGACCAGGTGTGCGCTTCTCTATTCGGAGGTTACGCAGCACGTGTCCAGGACACGAGTGAGTGGACGATGGTCACCAACTATCTACACGATGAGTACGGTACAAGCAACCATTGTTTACAAAGGGCCAGGCACGGCACGGGCATCGGCAATAAAGCTGCCAACGGAGACTACATGGATCCTCTGCTTTATGATGGGAGCCAAAGTAGGATACCATATAAAAACACATATTTAATGATCATGTAAATCGGTCTTAGATGCTTCAGTCACATAAGTCAACTTTGGTTTACATTTTCTGCCAGTTCCAGGATCTAATGTGGCTATTGAAAATCGAGCGACATGTTCAGCGTCATCAACACTATCTGCTTCCACCTCCCCATGTGAATACGCTTTTGATCATTCCTACGGTGAGTCATCTGATTCTTGTACCGCATGTTTGAAAGCAGTATAACATAATACGTCAGAATAATTTTATCAAATATTGGATATACACAAGAATTGTCATATAATACAATAGTAACACTGACATTGACATAAATATGATGTAATAGTATTTATAACATATTTGGCAATTGACATTAAGTGTCCAATAAAACATGTTAATGTTTTCATGGTCAAATGTGGCTCGGAAAAATATATCATAGCAAATTTGAATTATTTACATTATATGAAATTGGTAATTGTCATGCATTTCTGGAAGTGAGTTTCATCGTCCAGTTGACTGCACGTTCTACAGTGTGTCTTGTGTAAACTGGTTCCATTACATGCCTGTTACTGTTGCGTGTAGGTTCGGGTTTAGAATTCTGCTCCAACCCTACCCAGGAAATTGTCACTCTGATCTGAAATCTTGCTCTCAACAATTCATACTGCCCCGAACTCTGAATATATGCGGCCATCAATCGTTCAAGAGTGTCTCACCGCAAATAAATCTTCGTTCGACGTTCTGTTCAGTATCTCTCCATCATTTGCTGTACGACCCCATTTCACATCCCTGTTTATTATTGTTTCATCTATCTTAATTAAGATACAGATCGACTTTTCCAGAAGCTGTGAATTGTATTATGAACAGGTTGATGAACATACCACCTGGATGATATGCTACTAATAAATTTATGAATATATATACATCTTAATTAGTTCCTTTGTGGGGCGAGTATACGGTTATTACAGTTTAGGAAAACTATTGTTATCTACTAATAGAAGGAATGGGATACACATGATCATCATTGTTTACAGGTACTGGTTGGAAGAGTGATGGCGAGGGAGAGGGAGCTTGGCTTAAAGTAACGTTCCGCTATGAATATCCGGTATCCCATGTTGCTATACTGCAAGACGGCACAGCATACTATGACGAAATAGAGCTGTCGTTTTCGGATGGATCGTACATTGACGTAAGCTTAATTAAAGAACCGTGACAATGTAAATTTATAATTTTCAAACTGATCACAGGTTATGGATGGAATGATATAGATGATTTTGATTCATGCCAATTGCAGGGGATATATATGCATTTGGACCACGACCGTTGGACAAACGTGCCAATTTCTCCGAACATAGACTCCACCTTTCTTCTCATCACTGGGATGACTATCGCTGAGTCAGGAAATGCAGGCTTCAGAGAAATTAAAGTCTGGGCACAGGAGAGTATGAATGTTTTTCTATGTGGAAATATGATTTAGAGTATGAATAGCTCAATAATGGACAACGTTTATCAATATGCATCGATTTATAACAATTAGGCTATCTACTCACCTCCTAACATCAGTAATGTTATGTAATGTAGCAAAAATGCAGAAGATGAACTGTACGTGTCCTAAAGATAAAACTATATATGTTTGACTTGATTTTTAATTTATCTAGCTGCAAGTTACCAGATACGTAGCGGCAGATGTGATGGAGATGAGATGTCCACCTATTATGGCGACATGCTCGACTGTCAGCAAGAGTGTACTACTACCGCTGGGTGTGCGGGATTTGTATTCATGTTTACCGGAGATGATACAGACGTGTGCTACCTGAAGTCGGCCATTTGTGCCCCAGCGGATGTCATTGATGATGCTGAGGCCGTCACATTCATCCGAGGAAGTGAGGAGAAATATATTGATCGACAGCACAATATCTGGATAAGGCCATATAAAATTAATAAGTTGTTTCTCCCTGAGACCCCCCAGACCCCTCTTATTATTAGGTATATTGCAAAAATATAATATTAAAGAAAACTGCCGCCCCTAATTTCACAGAATAAAATATAAAAAAAACTGCCGCCCGTTCTTAACATTAAAAAAAAATTGACCTGCCGCCCGCACTCTTCCTCTCAGGCAAATAAAAGCCTGAGAAACATCTTATTTATTTCATGGGGCCTAAACAATACGTACGTTCTATAACTAGTATATCCGTATACATGTACAATTTTCATTTCCTGTTTATTCAACTGCAGCCTTCAATGCCGGTGTTATCAGATACGGAGACTGTTCAGGCGGTCATGATGTTCAGGCGGGAATTGACGGAAGCCCCGCTGATTGCTACAATCTGTGTATGAGTTACAGGGATTGTACAAATTTCTTTTACCACCAGCCGAGTCTCGCTTGTTATGTTAAATACACTTCCTGCGAAAAAACAGTATCAGCCCAAGCCGGTTACTTCTCCTGGGATGTATCAACAGGTTAATTAAATTCAACTAATGGTTCAAATTAATATCAAACCCCTTTGAAATCAGACCTTTACATGAGAAAATGGGATATTTTCTACTTTTCCAGAACGTTCGTATGACTATTTGGATGATAACTATGTTGGTTGTTACTGGGGAAACGCGGATTTACCAAATCTGGTCTCCAGTTCTATAACCAGTAATGACGAATGTACAACTTTATGTGCAGACCAAGGCTATGGATATGCTGCAACATCAGTACGTGTCATACTTAACATATTGTCCACATATATTCATGTACGGTACAGTTAATACATGTTATTAAGGCGTCTACTGACACATATTTATTTCAATCAATTACCTAGTCTGGTAACACCTGTCGATGTGGGGATAGTTTTGGCTTAAGTGGAGATAACGATGCTTTTGGTAGTGGATGTAATCAGGCCTGCCCTGGAGGCAGCGGGCACTGTGGTAGTGGATCTTCTTCATCTGTATATGCCACCAACAGTAAGTATAAAACTCACGTGCATTCATGAATATTCACACGACCAATGCTTTGATGTAATCAAATCACGGCAAATAGTGTTACCTTTAAATCCATTTTGACATCAGTATGAATTAAATAATACTTATAAGAACACACTATGATTAAGATTGACGTGCTATCACTGGAACGAACAACTTCTGTTTGCATCATAGTTGACATGCATGTTTGAATCTGTCTAGTTCCGGTGGACACTACTTGTTCTTACATCAGTTGGGACGGACATCCGGTATGGGAGACTGGTCCGTGTGGGGAGGCTCAGTGTGTACTCTGCGAAAGGGATTATGGTGAAGTCCTTTGGAAATAAATAATATCACGAGCACAATCCTTCCGATTTTCCTGGGCGAAAGAGGGAAGCTCTTTATCATTAATAAATTATAATTTTCACCAATTTGCAGACGCCTGTATCAGCGACCCCTGTCAAAATAATGCCACCTGCAATAGTTTCACCAACTACTACAACTGCACATGCGCAGATGGCTTTTATGGTTTACATTGCGAAACAGGTATCACAATAATAACAAAAACGAATTGGATGAAATCAATGAAGTTGATCGATGGTAAATATGTTCATATTCATTGTGTAGAATATGACGAATGTGAAAGTAATCCTTGTGAAAATGATGGTACCTGTGTGGATGAGGTTAATGGCTATTACTGTGAATGTGTCCTTGGCTACATCGACGTCCATTGCGAAACAGGTGACATGATATGTGTATAATATAAGCGACTTGAGATTTATATTATAAATGTGCTGCCTTGTAGATGAGAATTCATGGTATGTAAGGATTGATTATCCAGTATCGATAGAGCGACGACTTCTTTTGATGCCTCGCACATCACAAAGACAGTATTATATTCGACAGATTTCGATGATTGCTCATCTGACCCTTGCCAGAACGAAGGGACATGTACTGACGAACTAGCAGGATATGCATGCGCCTGTCCTACAGGATACATAGAAGATGATTGCTCTCAAGGTACATTCAGGAGTTTCTATATCCCATGCGCGCCAACCAGAATCCTTACGTGCAGTTCACACGAAATAAATCACAACTGGTCATGCAACAAGATATATGCGATCCCGTTTACAGATATAAGATATGTAGGCGGTATGGTAATAATTAGTAATATATTTTTAAATTATTGGCAATTACAGAGGTAGATGAGTGCGGGTCTGACCCTTGTAGAAACTTAGGAACATGCCACGACTATGTGGGTTCTTACAACTGCTCATGTTTGACAGGATTTGAGGGATACAACTGCGAAACAGGTAAAATGACCTATCTCTGGTCGACTTCATAATCATTCATACCTTGAAAGGCCATATGGATTGATACCTACTGTTGTTCATTATTATTTTCGCTCAGTGCTTAGCGGATAGAAGGTCAGTTTTTTCAATCCCCTTGTTTACCAAACCTGACCGTTTGTGCCAGATAGGCTATACCTATTACGGGAATGCAACCGTTTATAATTTCTGTTACATTTCGTGTACTATGGATGTGATAGCGGATCCTGAGAAACGTGCAATCATATTTGTGTCACAAATAAATCTTGGTTGTTCGAAGGTACTTGGTAATCGCTGAATATATATATATATATATATCACCACAGATATAGACGACTGTTTGGAGGACCCGTGTGAGAATGGCGGCGCATGCGTAGATCTGATTGACGATTACAGGTGTGACTGTGATTTAGGTTATGGAGGAAGAAATTGCACTGATGGTAAACAATTTCCTCATTATACAACCATTTGTATGAAACATTGAGGGGAAAATATTAATAATCGGCTGGCTCAAATAGTGCGCATTATCCCACTCTTGTATGACCTTTATGAGCAAATTCTGCTTAATTCGTCTGTCTTGACATTGACTAATGTGAATTTAAAATGCTACAGAATTGGAGGAATGCATCAGCTACCCATGTCAGAATGGTGGCACGTGTGAAGACCTAGTGAACCAATATGTCTGCCATTGTCTTGATGGATATACTGGATCTCATTGTGAAGAGGGTATGGAGTTATTTCTCTTGTAACACAAAAGACAAGTTTTGACAGCTTTTCGAATTGAAATAACCTTGCTTATGTTGACATTTAGAACAAGAAACTAACATAGCGGATATGCCTTTACTAGTTAAGTCACGTATGTTATTATTATTAAACCATACTTCAGATATCAATGAATGTGCAGGAGACCCGTGCATGAACCATGTGAAATGCTTAAATCGCGTTGGTTATTTTGAGTGCATTTGTTTGCCAGGCTATAATGGAGATAACTGTCAAATATGTGAGTTTTTATTAAAAATTTATTCACCTGTAATGTTACTTTGATCAATTGAAGCAGAATGACACAACGCACAACACTACTATCACGCATGATTTAAATTGTCTACCAATGACAATTGTTCATTTCCCTGTATAAAGACAGTGGTAACGAGGGGGAGTGGTCGCCCTGGAGTAACTATACAGATTGCAGTGTTACGTGTGGAGACGGTGTGCAGTTCCGAACCAGGGATTGTATTCCAGCGTATGAGGAGCTCGGTTCGGTGGGGATTTGTGAGGGGAAATCCGTTCAGTCCAAACCTTGCACACTTGCTGATTGTCCGCCCGGTGAGTGGTGTTTGTAAATGGTATAAACTTGTAGAATATGGACATTATGTGAACTTAGTAAGCGACTACTATATAAAATTCCCTCATCATTAATCTAAGAATTTACCAATAATCACTTATATCTCTACTTATTGGCTGATTCCTGTGAATATGTATGCGTGTGATGCATACCATAATCAGCCTCTATAAACAAAGCTGATGTGTGAACAATTCTCACCTTAAACAGTTGACGGAGTTTGGGGAGAGTGGAAGCCTGTATCAGAATGTGCGTCACTGATTGGATGTGGTCCCGGTTTGTGGCAGATGGAAAGGGATTGTAACGCACCAGCTCCAGAAAACGGAGGAGCGAATTGCCTGGGAGACTCAGAGAAAATGGGAATATGTCGAACGAAAACCTGTCAAAGTAGGTGATAATACAAGTTGCAACATATGTTCCTTCGCGCAACATCATTATGGATAAATATATACTTAATAAAAGTGTTTCTCGGACGCGCCCGAGTGTCCATAAGAGCCCCAGCATATCGTGGTTAAAGACCAATTAAGTAACAAAACATAACACGCGTCCGAATCATTTTCTCGCTATATGCAAACTACGCACCAGAGAGATTTAGTTTCCGATATGATCAATAAACGTGATATAAGCCACTTTATAGGAAGCAATGCTTTATTCAATATATGTATGATGAACCCCATGATGCTAATGATAGGCTTATATATTCTACTTGTGTGTAGCAAAGAAAAGGAGAACTGCGTGGTCAGAATGGACTGAATGTGTAAAAGGCTGTGGCAGGGAACCACAGACAAGAACAAGACACTGTCAGAAAGCTACCGTCTTGTCAGCTGGAAATGAAACTGGTCTTCAAGAGACGGAGAGCAGAGATTGTGGGCATCAACCGTGTGCTGGAAGTTGTAAGGAATTACTTAAGTTCTATGATGCTCGAGTCAATAGTTCTTGTCTAGTCATGAGAAAGTATAGCCGTTTTTTATGATACACCATTATGCTATCCTATGCAGCTGCTCAAATAGTTGTACCAATATTAAATTACATTTTCTAAAAATGCTTCAGCCGGATCATGTGACGTTTGTCAGTTTGAATTTCCTGAGACTTCTTCTGCGGTCCCACAATGCCTTCCGGGAATCGGAACTTGTTCTGCAGCAGAAGATCACTGTATGACCAGTTTCTCAAAAGACGGCAATAATTTAAAGTTACAAAAATCGTAAGTGAAGCCGCACTTTTTCGATTTGAATGTACATAGTATTTGTGTACACCATTGATCAAAGTCAGAGTTCCTACAATGTTTCGTCCTACAAGTAACATAAGTTTCTCTATCAGATGTGCCACAAAGTCACAATGTGAAGCCGCATTATCAAGCCGCGATAAACGTCTCTGTAAAAAGCTAGTGGCTAAAGCTGACATCTACCAATCGAGGTAAATGAAGCTATTGATATCCTCCTTTATTTGTTCAGTTCGTCACAGGCGCCCCCAATATTTATCACAAGAACCCTCACATGAATAGAGCTGTGGACGGATTACGCTGTTTAATCCGAATAGAAATTCACAATTCAACATGTCTGATAAAATACAAAAGCCATTTGATGATCAATTCTACTTGTGAAGCATATTTCGGTGACTGTTCATCTTTGTTTTCAGTGGATGTGGTTCTCCAAGCTCCCCAGATACTGTCATCAATGACCACGTGAGGCTGGTGTGGAGCCACCTGGCGGAGAAATGTACCGTGTGCTGTCTGGGACGAGACTGTAATGAAGGTCTCCTCCCAGCTGCTGGCACAATATTAGAAAATTAAAATTATTCAGCGATAAGAGTTTTGCTAATTTACACATTATAGAGATATGATGACTCGGGTTATGGAAGGGGTGAATTATAAAGAAGACACACTGTGCCACTCACATGGGTCATTCTTCTGATAAACCAATTCGTTTATTATGAGGGCATCATTTAGGCTCAGATTTATTTACAAAATACACTGAACTGTTTGCCCGAAATTCAGAATTTCTCCATTTCACTCTACTATACCCCAAGACGTAGTTTAAGAGCAAAGATACAGGAATGAGAGCCTCAAATTAATGAATTTTTCTCCCAATTAATTCTTGATATCAATTTATATTTCAAATTATTACCTTGATTGACATTATTTAAATATCAAAATGCTGCATCTCTAGATCAGCGCCGTCTTATGTGTACATGTATAATATGAACATCCCTGTTACCATCCCCCGAGTATTAAATCAATTTTCTCAACAATAAACCCTGAGCATTGTTTCGCTAGTTCCCTCATCATTTTCATCTTTTTCAAGATGAGTTATTTGCGTTCACTCCAGTAAATGAACCCTTGAGGTCTCCTTAATCGTGTCAAGATTCCATATAATCTGGCAGGCCCATGAACCACAACTTTAACATGTTAACCATAGTTCAAACCTAGAGTGTCCCCAAACTATAAGTTGTATGTCGGTCCAGTGTGCATACTTAGCAAGTAACAGGATGGATTGTGTGACACTGTGTGTTCGAAATATGATATATTATATATATATATATGATGTGCGGCAGTTGTAACTAGATGCAATTAGGACCCGGACCTTATCTGCAAAACCTACAAGGCCAAATTGTAATTCTCATAAAACATCAATATCGAAATATTTGCATGATGCACGTACATGTATGTTATCTAGATCACCTATCTTAAAATTAAGTTATTTGAATAGCTCTGAGAATTCTAGATAATATGAAAACTGCATCATATTTAGTATTGCTTCTTGTGGCCTCTGTACATGGGAAACGGTGGTAAGTAGTTATTTTGTATTTTCTGCATACATTCTGCATTGGCTCAACGTCATTTACGCAGAATTGTGAACAATCGTACCGCATATTCAGCTATATTCTGAACGCCCAATGATTAGATGATGCTTTTCTGTCTCAGGACCCGTGTATTATCGGCTGCAGATAGTAACATTCCTAGATGGAAGAAGGTTACCTACCTGAAACTATTTTCCTCTGAATTTACTTGCTCTTTAAACTGACCTATTTCTAGTATGTCCGTTGTCTGATCTGTCATCTTCCCTTTCAGGTGTTTAATATAGATGAAATATCAGGTAAAATTTGGGCTAGGTGTGTTTAAAAAAAACGGTAGCTTACAAATGTTGATACAAATATTCACCGCGAAATGTTTTTATAAATTACCTACAATAAGCGTCATCTACCTGTGGAGCGATCGAGGCGTTCATGCCGTTAGTAGTAGGAGGTTATAACGCACCGGAAGGGAGCGCTCCGTGGCAGATCCGTCTTAGATACATCCCCTTACATCACCGCCACTGGTGTGGGGGTGCTCTGATCAGTGACACGTGGACGGTGACGGCTGCGCACTGCATCAGGTATTTCTGCTAATCAAATTGGCCGATCAATATATATGGCTCAGTTTGAATCAGTTCAGATCGAGTAAGAGCATTGTACTGCACTGTACCTAATATACTAATTCACTTCATTGTGACTTACCATGTAGATCGCCTTATGGTGATGAGATACCTGCGAGCGACATCCAAGTACACTTAGGTGATTACACAGGTGCGTTTGAGCCAGGTAAGACTGATGAGTATACAACAGTAGAAGATGATGTGTCTGATGAGAGAAAGCCCGTTCCCATAGAACCGATGGAACCATATGAACAAATTAGATTCGTCAAAAGGATTGTCATTCATGATAAGTGAGTATTCCATCTAGTGTACAACAAGGATAGTTTTATGTCTGACCAAATATCATATTTTATTTGCCAAGTATGCCGCTGCGCTCAATTACAGTTTTACATGGAAACGCTCCTCACTTGACAATGACATTGCGCTAATTGAACTAGACAGACCAGTCAAGCTGAATCAATGGATCAAAGATGTTTGCTTACCTAAAGGTCCAGAAGAAGATCCCACACCCGGTCGTTACTGTGTGAACACTGGCTGGGGAGATAAGGAAGGTAATTAAGATTCCTATACATCTAGTGCCTTCTTAATCCATCGGTAGATGACAGGAATGTACTTCATGGTGAATATGCGAGAGGTAATCCTAATCCCTTTAGCATATAGCACATCTATCCCATTCGTTGCATATGTAATGGAATGCTAGTTCATGGATTCGTTTAGAATGCTATTCTGTTATTCTCTTAAAAGCAAAGTCTTTTCGAGCAAATAATCGATCAATTATAATAACATATTTCAAAAACCTTCTGAAAGTCAACAGATCATTCCAGAAATTTTCTCATATATTTTCTAGCCTTTAACGAATTGCTTTATCATCATTGATATCAAGAAATACAATTAAATTGGTAGATACATTTGTTGATACATATATTTCGTTATTACTAGAATTTAACCGGCAGGGATCAGAACGTTTACAGGAAGTAGTATTACCAGTAGTAAATACGGAGGTCTGTAATGAATGGTTCTCGGACAGCATAGCCCGAATAAACGGGAGTCTACATATATGTGCTGGGGAACTCAAAGGTGGCAAAGCGCCATGCCAGGTGAGGGCTTTCCTAGTGATGATATCTGTTGATGTTAATTTTGATATTTCACATTATATATGCATTTTGTATATCCAAAAACACATCATGTTATCAGCAACGTCAGAGTCGTTAACCAAGCTTAAGTAAATTTAACACTATCATCAGTTAATTTGTATTCATCTCAATTTCATTTGGTCTCCTCAGGGGGATTCTGGTGGTCCTTTCGTCTGCCAGAGGAAGGACAACTCGTGGGTGTTGCATGGTATAACTAGTTTTGGCATCGGCTGTGCCAGAGTTAGACGACCAGGAACATTCACTCGAATTTCTACATATTTGCCTTGGATAAGAGAGCACATTATGTCAGGTAAACTGAGGTTTTTATACTCCATTTGTAGCAACTGCAGTCATTTACGAGTACAACTGACTTAAATTATGTTATGTTCAGATCTATGTGTAAGCCTATATGTATATGTATCAAGTGATTGAGATCTACTTCTATTCCAGTTCCGATGGAGAGTAAGTGTACAATCGTCCTACTTACAATTAAATTACTTAATTTCTAGCCAGACTATCAGTTTCTATAATTGATTTATGAATTTCAATACATTTTGTGTACTCGCACATGTGTGTCAGTGGTTTCAGCTTGCGTGGATAAAGCAAGTTGGTGTAAAAGTATAACAAGTTATGATTGCGCTGACAGTCAGGTGATCAGAAGTGACACCTGCTGCAATTCATGTAAAAATCATCATATTGGAATGTCTGGTAATAATGATACTTGATCCATTTAATTTCTAAAATGACAAGAAAACTGAACCAGTCTTTATCCTTTAGGTTAAATTGCTTTTCATTCACACAGGTTGTGAGTATGGTGACGCAAAGAGTTGGTGTGCACAATACACAAAAAAGGATTGCAAAATATTTGATGGTATGTTTTCTGATTGCTGTTTGATGTGCGCGGGACAACCATAATTTCATAGTATCGATACAAACATGCAAATATCATGAATTTGCTTTGGATGAAGACGCAAAGGATGTTTATAATGAAATTAAAAATGATTTTCGCTTATTTGAACAAGGAATTCGTGAATCTTTTTGATATTGAGGATTTTTGTTTGTCAATGTGCATTTGATGAATACGCCTATCATACTATATGTAAAAAACATCTGAAAATATATTTGGACAGGGCATTTTGAATTATTATAAACTATGGTGAAACTTGCTCATACGGTTTTAATCGCGAGGGGCCAATAAGAAGCATAAATATAATTATGCATCGATAAAAAATATCTAACCCGCTACGAAGAGTAGCGGTAGTTACCATGCAGTTTGCCACCGTCCAACAGTAGTATCAGTAGTATCACGCCTTTTAAACTGTACATTGGAATGGTTATCGGAATTTAAAGGTTTGACGTGCGTTCTAGCTGCTGATTTCCAGGTGAATTCATGCAATTCAACATGGTGAACAACTCAAGAGTCCATATACACTGACTGATTATCGAATACTCGAGAGTGCAAGCACGACAGTGTACAAAATCAAACTCGATGTTTACCGAATAACTAAGACATACTTGTACATGTTACTATTTGATTAATCAGACCAATGGCTGCTTGAGCTCACCTAGAAAGCCTTGCAAAATCAACACGTGGTCCTGAATGTCAAATTAATAGCGGTTTGATATAAGTTACGTATTATGTCATTCGATTTATATTCAAAAAAATGTTGACCAAAAGAATGAATGTTTGCTTCAATTCGCGTCAGTTATTCTAATATCATCTAGAAACTCATGCCCGAACGGCTCTACACACTGTACTATCCCAATAAAGACAATTCAATGCCATGCTTTTATATTTAGAGCTGTTTTGCTCAGACCGTAAGCTGAATCGACCAAATCTATTTCTCACTAACATTTTGTATACAATAGGAATTGATATACATGTATGGTAGTCTCCATAACAATGCTTCATAAATGTACATGTACATTTCATGATATATTTACAGGAATCTGAGAAAGGATGGTACCGTGCATTACGTACTGCAGACTACAACAATCACTTGTAAATATTCTACACTTAAAATATACTATTGTGACTCTCTAAAGGGTCTATTACTAATATGCGAATCATATTAAAAACTATAGTTCCTCGCGCGGTACGCGTATGCTAAAAGAAAGGTTTGAAATTGGCTACGACGACACAGTAAACTGATGGAATTAGTAAAATAACTAGAATATGAACATGACTCAAAAGCGCCGGACTTTCAGCCTGATGCTGGAATTATTAGTAGAATGTACAGTAAGCCCGTAGTATCTGCACTGTTGTTAGAAAGAAAGCTATTAGTCTTGACCGCCATCGATCAGACTTGACACTTCGAGACCCAGATCCATCGATGGTACTGAGATCACGCAGCGTGATCGGGGAACCTGATCTCGGCGGGCTATATTTAGTCTGCATCTGGAGCACGTAAATTCCGGGAAGTTTCCATGCAGAAGCACGGAGCCGAGGGGAGCTTACATTGGCAGTCAAATCTAAATATACATGGAATGAGTTTTCCTGGCACTGCTAGCAGATGTTTACACATAATAATGTACGGAGAGAGTACCCCGACCCTGATGTGAAATGTTTTTACAATATTTAGTCTTCCTACCCCATCGATACACATATACCTCTAACTTATACACGTGATGTTATCATGTTAAAGATTTTTTAAAACTGCTAAAACCCCGCTGCTGAACCTACAGAGCATAAACTATGCAACCCTGATAAAAACAATGGGTACTGCCCACCAATATGTCAGACTGTACCGAGAAACTACTGATACCATCTATGAAATGTCAAATTATGGTCTGAATATTTCACACATACAACAGGCCGTCGTATTCGGGTCGCATAACTTGTAAAATGGATCAAACCGCAACTGGTTTCTAATAAATTGAACGCAACAGGCTTTCAAAACAAGTGTTTTATTTATCATTCTGATTGAGTTGTTTTTCGTCCGCGGCGACGAACCTTTAGGGTGATAAAATTCGCCCTTGGAGGGACGCGGCGCCGATATAATCCACGTGTCGTAATCCACAGCCAGAAAACTGGGAGCTCCGTCAGCCTTCAGCTCGAGATATCTCGGCTTCATCAGCACACAGCCACAGACATCTCAGCTCCACCAAACCCTCATCACCACCAGAGAAACACACACGCTTCCCCCGGAGGATAGCTAGAATTTCACAAACTTTTTACGCCATTAAGACAACACTTTCCTCTCGTGAATTTTTACCTCTTTGAAGAGGTGTTGTTATCCATCAATGATCCAGATTTTGTGATAAATGAGATTTCCTGGCACGAATATAGATCCTAGTAGTCTGGATATCCGCACAAATTCTGCTCAAATGAGAGAAACATTAAGTTTAAGAACACGTGTTATTTCATGCAATGCTTTCCAAATTAAAAGGTGCTTTATTTTATTGTTTTATGGAAGGAGCATTTCCACAGCAATCGACATGTAGCTCGCCATTTTGCTTGGTAATGTATAAAGCAAACCGACGTTATTTCATTTAGTTATTCGTATCCAAATGATAAAATCTGATATTGAAGTCAGTGTGATCGCCCTAGATAGCGTCGTGTTCTGACCAATGCAAGGCATTTTGCTGTCTTACTTTTGATTTTGGATAGTATGTACATTATGTTGACATACGTGCATTGTTTGCAAAGAACATAAATGGTTCCCAGTACTAGGAGACGACCTTTATCTGGTTCAGCATTCTCACAGCTTTCTCTACTTTTAAAAATGTAGACTAAACGTTCGATGTGTTTCCTGAGTGAACATATATAAGACACATGCAGTTCTGGTTAGAAAAGTTGTTTCCTCTAACTGTATTTACTCCGATCATAGATCCGCACATCAAATGCCGCAAATACTTATGTATTGTTTGCCCCAAGATGATCTCGTTTGATTAACAGTTTTTACGCATAAACATTCTCAGTCGTGGCGCATTCGATTTCTAGGCAGATTCCGAGGTTAATGTGAGTAACTCCTCTGCACTTACCGATGGAGCACAGTGACCTTGAAGCGTCATTGAATGCGAGACTGTTTTTAATCTGTTAGAATTTGTGCCAGAATTGTGCGTAGACATATTTTACGAATAATAGGAGCACTCTAAACAATCAACAAATAGTATGCTATATATGTATGTTGTTAAAAACTGTATTGTTGGTGTGTGAAGGGTATGTGTGCAACCATTGGACAATCGCAGATGAAAAACAAGAAAACAACATTTATTGAGTAAAATCCACATCCAAATTGAGTAAACATGTGCAGGGAGACAGTGGAAAAAGGTATCAAAATCTGTTGACTTTGTCAGACAGTAGATTTTCAATCATCTATTTTCGGTTGTGATCCTCAGGGGAGGATGAATGAAAATTACGAGGTAAGAGTATTTTGCATCCAGAAATCTGAGGTAGAAATATGTGGTAGACCCAGGAACTAAAGCTATATACACAGAAATCAAGAGCGTGCCACTGATAAAAACGACCGCGAAGCACCTGTGCTTGTAGTCACGTAACCGTGTAATAAAGCACGCGGCATCCTCCACCATCTAACGTCACTCCAAACTCACGGTAATGAAAGACTAGGGTTTTTATTCAGCAATCTCCCGGGGTTATGCAGAGACAGGTGTATAGGGGAGAACTCTCAGACTGGTAGAAGTGATGTACAGTTCGGGGGTGATTCAGGTAGTGTTTTAGGTGTGATGAGGGTGGGATCACTCGGTTTTTGGTGAAGGTAAACTCACAGGTTGGTGATGGTACGGGGGATTTGGTTCATCTCACACTCACCTACTGGTAACCAAGGGCACGGTCTTTCTCCAGCGTTTTTCTGCCGCTGCCACAGCCGCCGGTGCTTTATCTCACTGCCGGAGAGGAGATGTACACGGCACAAGCTCCCCGGTCCAAGTGCCTGCCAGCCTCTCCACACACCCGCGCTAATAATTAACTCCGAGCACCCGGCTTTGCGCACGCCACAGACACTGCTCGCGATTGGTGGTTTTTCTTGGAAACCCGACGATGCCCGGTTAGCATACCGCATTTGGCGCTGCAGCAAGGCTCGGTGGTCGACAGGTTGCTAAGGAACGCCGACTGTGCGTGCTTTACTTACCCCCGCTGTTACTAGGGTGGTTGGGCTGATAGATAATTATGTGGTGAAAGACAGAAAGGAAGCGCCTCCTCAACTGGTTCCCTCACTTTTATCACGTTGTTTATCACATTGAAGAGACTGCAGGAGTTTAGTTGTAACGAGCATTTCTACTTTTTAACTCATCTATATAGTTAGTTAATCGTGAGCGGGTGCCGTATCTGTCCGACTAAGGGTCCCCCTCATTTCTAACGTGAGGAATTATTTTAGAATTACCAACATTGTCCAAGCACATCGCATTGCCCTGAATACCTGTCCAATGCCATGTCAGCTCATGTCTTGGAAATAATTGTTTGGGCGTTAGTAGCCAGGCGATGCTTCGTAGTATGATCACCGGCATATGATTAGTCTAACTCCCGCTTCTCAGATCTCAGCTTCGAATCTATATGACCCAGTGATGTACAAGTACTAAAAGACAGCTTTCCGTGGTATTAAATATTCGTTTCGCTTTGAGAGTAACTTAAACCTGATTGTCTTCCAAAGCTATCGGTCCGGCAACCATGACCTGTCAGAAAATACCCTATCTAATCCAACTTAAACCCAGTACACAGAATGTCTACTCAATTCACAGAATACTTTCCCGGCTATTCATAATCACCATGGTTGCCCTATGTCAATGTATAGTACCATGCACTTTATTCTTGGGTTTAACAGGCTGCACTATATCGAAACACTTGATAAATCGTTCCCAGTTGCGTCACTAGGATCAAGTTCTCTGAGAAGTTAAGCGTTAAATAATACGCGGTGGACAACCGCTCACCTTTTCAATCATACAGGCAATCCGACTGCGAATCAAAGCAACAAACTGCGGTTTGATCAAGTCGAATACACAAACGCGGGCTGCTGATGGCCACACTCTCTGTTATCTGTTCAAATCATCGAATAATTGTGGTACGGTACTGACCGTCTTGTGGGGTCAATAAAACTAAATGACCATATGATCAGATGATTTGTTCTCGTGAGCATTGTCTCGCATAATCGTGTATGTCGGACCACCAATGCGTAGACATGAGCATTCACACTCAGCATGTTTCTTTGATATAATGTATGTTGCTGTATTATCCAAACACATTTGTATATATTCATATTTTACAAGTTCACGCCAAACACAAACGGAGAGCAGTTGCAGAATTTGATATGGAGCATTATCAATGCATTTTACATCCACATATATATAGCTGAACCAGCATGATCCCTGTTAGCAATCGATCGTCATCTAATTGCCAGATTGTCCAGATCTTGGGACAATTGGTCCCACTCCTCGATGTGGTTGGCTGGGATTCTCTCGTCCCATGCGAGCTTCATAAGGGGACAAGGAAAGGCAGCAAACAGCTGATTAGTCGACTGAGCACTAACAGCTACAAACCCACTCTATTAGCTCCCGGAAGGCCCGTAAAGATTAGGCGATTCCTGACCCGAATTATTGATAATTTTAAATAATTTCAGTCCGAGAGGCGCTGAGGAAGCCTTTTTTATGTTTAATACGTGTGATACTTGATTCACTTAGTTTCGTCACTGACATATTTAACTCAAACGGGGCTGCCATCTTTTATTTGAATTCATGACGATTTGTCTCCTGACAACCTGGTCTGGGATATATAGCGCTATATTTTAATAAACCCCCTAAAATGACAAAATCTATTGAGACTGGCACCTCGAAGATTATATTTATTATCAAAATGTATCGGGTAGTGCCTTTAAAACCGGCCTCATTGTGTTTGAAAAATACAAGATGATCTTCGAACTTAACTGATCAAATTAATATAAGCCACTGTACATTGGTGTAAAAAATAGGTTTTATTATCATTTATCATTATCATTTGTGCATGCTGAGTACTAGTATCGATACATGTTCATTATACTCCTTGCCAAGTTTCACATCAAATTAGCGAAATCTGATTATCTGATTATAGAATAAATATGAAAATGAAAATTGTATCCGAGGTCCCGTGTATTGAAAAATCACACTAACCTCTTGAAATTCGATTGACACATCAATCATATACTGAGATATTGTTTTATAAATGCACAGATTGTCTGAATAATTAATTAATGCTTGGCATATCTGGTAAAGCTGAGTTATTGAGTTATTCCCTTGACTTGATATCCGGAGCCCATGTTGAATCATCATCAAAGTCGTCCGATCTTTCTTCCTCTTTTTTTTATTTTCTTGATTATCTTGGTTCCCTTGATTCCCTTGATTCCCTTGATTCCCTTGATTCCCTCTATTTCCCTAATAATGTCCTTAATTTCCTTAATTTCCTTACTATCCTTGATTCCCTTGATTCCCTTGATTCACTTGATTCTCTTGATTCCCTGGATTCCCTGGATTCCCTTGACTTGATATCCGGAGCCCATGTTGAATCATCATCAAACTCGTCCGACCTCTCTTCCTCTGAACTACTTTCCCTTGATTCCCTTGATTCCCTTGATTCCCTGGATTCCTTGGATTCCTTGGATTCCCTGGATTCGTCAGAATGGCTTGCTAGGACTACATACAGGCTACACACGAGAGCCAATGCGATAACGACTTTCATCTTGTCTGGAAGTTTCACCTCGCTACAGAATACAAACACAAAGTCAGAACCAAACTTTGACACATGCGATTATCAATTCATATAAGCTTGTATGTGTGGTAGCTCATAGCATTGCTATAAGTTATAAACTAATCAGATTCGATATGGCCAAGATTTTTTTTCATGAATGTAATATGTTCACAATCACACGTGCTCGAGCGCAGATATTAAAAGATGAAGTTGGGTTCGTATGATAAATGGATGAGTATGATGGTTTATGATAGACTGTTATATGCTTGGTACAGGCTTCGTCGACGACCCGGTCGATCAGTGGCGATTTCCCCGGGTTCGGAGCTTTCCGCGAGGGGGGAGGCAGGAGTCGGTTTGGCGATCGGCGCACGGTTGGGGCTTCGAGGGAGAGGCCACATCGAAGAGGGTTAGATGATCAGGGCTGAAACGGGGCTTCCTGGGAGAGGCTAGGTAAAGTCATTGATGGGAACGGCGCTACTCGATTGGGCAGCAAAGTGGTAACACCGACTCCCAGGGTGCCCCAAACTTGCGCTGAACATCACGCCGACTCGTGCCCCCCCCCCCGCGCCGATCGAATTATTTTAATATCAACTTTGGATTCCCCTTAACAAATATGTATCAGAGGGTCGTCAATGTAGCCTGGAGACTAAACCGACCCTCAGGCTACGTCGACCCGGGTCATCGACGTAGCCTGTACTTATGGTAACTGAGCGTACAGTTTATGCATCCAGCATTGTTTATCATATAATAGTTAAAGGAAGCCAACTGACCTGATCCTATATAGCTTGAAGTGAAGAAAGAACTGAATTCAGCAATTCTCAGTGACTATTGTATAATCGTCCTTCCCTCTGCTCAGGTGTAACGAGTCTAATTTAACTGGGACTGGATTTAACCATTTTATAATCCGGCGTTATCATTACATCATCGTTTCTATTGGTTAATTGGCGTTATACGTGTAATTACAAGAAGTCAATTGGTCAATGATAACCGATCGACTTTTGAATAGCGTTAGAGTGGTCAGCAACAATTGGAATGATCTTGTGACGCTGTATTTTATCTGACGTGCATCGTCCTGTTATTTTAGCGATAAGATATGATATTCCAGTCCAGTAGCCTACCGCTACCTACCCAGCTACTGAACTTTTATAAGACGCTTTAATTTAATTCGTGTAGATAGATGACCGTTCATATTTTAACTCTTCAATTCTTCGCACCCGGAAGAAATACACATATAATTATCAGGTATTATAAGGATGATTGGACTAATGTCATACCGCTATATTCCCTCTTTGCTTGGAGAATGGGGTAATTATGGTGATTTATCATATTGATGATCGATAAGGTTAGAATCATGTGCCTGATCTACGCAGATATGTAATTCACGATTATAATAGGAAATTATTCTTTTTCCGTTACCGTTACTCAAAAATATACCCTAGCGATATGATCGCATGATTGTAGTGTATTTTCTAGACGTATGATACACGTATAAACTTTTATTATTGTGTCCAAGAGTATTTGACCAGTGTGCCGTTGCGCGATGGTTATTGAATTGAGTCGCGCATTATGTGAACTGATTTGATACAAGGTGTCGATCAGCAATAGAATATGCGGGAGTAATTAGCTAATATGCCGATAAGAACGATTGCACTTAACGCCTTCATCCTAGATATTGTTATAAGTTGATCAATAAATATCATAGATAAAATCATAGGATTGAGATGTACAGTGTAATGATTATCGCTTAATAATCCAGATGGATCCACGTTGTCATAGGTGTTACTGATAAGTCACCAGATAACAGTTCCGCCTAGCCGTGGATATGGAGATGATAGCGATGGGCAGACAGGGTCCTCCCTCGAGGGTAACAGGCAGTGTTTGAGCGCCCTAGGCCTCTCGTATATGTCACATGTATATTCTTGTGCATTATTGTTGTTTTGCGTGTTTATTTGTCAGGGCTAATAGACCCACGTTCACATTTCTCTGTCCCTAGAATTATCCAGGCTACAATAACCCCATCCTAACAGACTTGACGTCGTTCAGATACCGAGGAGCAAATGTACATACATGTACGTTTATCGCACCAATCTGTTCTCAGCGTCTTTGTCACTAAGAACTGCAAATGATTTACACGCAAAAACCTACATTAAAGGCGAATTAATCTATATATATATATATATTCAGTGCCGGAATATATAGCTGAGGGAGCTGTATAGGCGCTTGGTTCGAGTTGGTGGAATGAGTGTGTTAGAGAACTCGGAGGCCGTTACCTCGGTTACCTGTGATTTGTATGACCGGGGTTTAATGTCGGACAAGCTGTGCGTTAACTACGGACAGGATGACGATAGATACAAATGGTTGATAATTAATCAGTATTGCGGTAGCGAAAGGTTGTGGTACAGCATCAACTAATCAGACTGTGGCCCGGGAAGATTGACGATGGCGTAGTGTCTCAACTGTTACTGTTGATGTTTAATTATTTTCAAATAGCAGTTGGGACATACGTGTACGTGTCCATACATCACTATTCATGGTACCTTCGCGCTAAACTGTTGACATTGCATCCCTTTGGTTAAAGAGCCAATGTAATTATAATCACCGCGACTGAAAATAATGTAAAATGTTATAGGGTATCGATATCTAGGCGACACCGGCTAATGTCAATGCAATGCTTGAGATCGATTATATGCCATAGTGACCAAAGAACAACACATTCTGGTTATACTTGTCTGGTGCTATTTTTTAAATATATTTCGAGGATCTTCGGACCAATATTTAATGCGGACTTCGGATTCATGCCTAGCATGATTGCTTAACTTTGGCTCAACACAAACTTTAACTTTCGCCGACTAAACAGCAGCTGCAAATAGTCCCCCCCCCCCCTCCCCTTCCTCCCATCCCCTCTTCCATCTCTGCCCCTGCCACGCGACCTCGCACGAACCAAACCACTGATATCAACCTCTCATTCTCTCCATCCTCCGCGTGGCACCAGTCCAAGAAGGCAATAAATTCCGTATTGCCCCCACCTCCCTCGGTTCTCGTATACAAGCCGCCGGCACGGGGTTCAGGTGGTCTATTTTTAACCACTACCCGCTTCAAGTGACAACGGTACCGACAGAATGCACGTGCGCCGGTTATCTCGTGCTGCCAGGGAAGTTTTCTGATTGCCGGGTATTTCGCGGAGATATGGCTGTGTATACACCGCCTAGAAATGTACAAGGTTTCCGCGAGCCGGAGAATCCCCGCGGCGGTAATGAAACTCAACAAACCGGCGCTCTGTTCGTTAGCTCTCGGTGATTTGTTTATGTTTCTCCTCACAGTGTCTCTCTCACGGGGAGGGGAGTGTGTGTGTGTGTGTGTGTGTGTGTGTGTGGGGGGGGGGGGGGGTCGTACTGGTAAAACTGGTGTATCACATCGATATCATGTAAACACGCAGGTACATTGGTTACGTGGATGAATTGAATAAAATGTATCTGGGTTTAGATCCGAGAGGTAACAAACTCTTGGGTGGCGGAGTGTTGGTCAAGAAGTAGCCTAACATGTTAAAAACCGCAATGTACAGGCCGAAAATTCGTCCTTCTTCAATGTTGGTCTCAATCTATTCAATCATAATTCATTTCAAGGTTTAAATCTCATAGAGAGATACTCGTATATTCAGTTACTCCGGCGTTATCAGATAGTTTCCTCACGAATTCCCGCGTCTGAGTGAGATCTGTCTACAGCAAAGGTAACGAGATCCTATTATTAGTTTTCTTCCGATTGTGTTAATCTGCGAGCTGCCATCTTTGTAGGAATCAAAGAAGAAATACCTCAGACTTTGCGCAAGTTATTCGATTTATCTGCGAAACAAAGCGATTTCTAACAACCGACAAATACCTTCTGGCATGTAGGATTGAATTGGTTGCAGCTCTTTTGGGTGTCGGAAATTTGAGAGAAAACTTGAAGATGGCGGTTGTTTTCATACCTGAGCATTCTTCAAATTGCTTACTTACTGCTAGGTTAACCGAGGCATGTTGCCCCATTCCTGAAGTCTTCCTTATCGGTGTATGATTTTTATGCATTTTTGACTGGGAAGTAACATATGAGTTACTTATATGATAATAAACAATGCCGTTTTGTGATTCCGACCGGGTAACGCTCATATTGCCGCTTCTTGGAGAGGCTCCGCTGGCGTCAGAATTTCTATTTTCTAAACCCTCAATCGTCAAGTTTCTGCGTTTTATGATAAACCGATGATAACTTAGAAATAAATGTACATGCTTGCGTCAGACCTGACTGAGTTTCTCAGAAATTGCATGCGGCGGAAACATAAATCTCAGACTCAACTTGCAGCAAATTCATCAGTGAATATTCCGAGTTCCATCACTACAAGGATAAAAAAGTATTTTTACAAGTACGAATCAAGCTCCTCTAACGATGGTAATGAAAGTGCTGAGGAATTTCATTAAAACTTCGAGACCACCATAGAACTCGATAACTATGTCAGTTTATCCTTCTAGGCATGATAAATAGGACTACGCCAAAATGACCCGTGAGGCCGGCAGACCGAAAGTGGTCAACTTATACTTTCATCTGGTGTCAATTTAAGTTATGGTGTTGTGTAATTGGATTGTATCGTTTAGCGTTTAGCGTTCGCTTCAGCCACATAGTTGTACATCAATTCTGTCGGTTTATTGATTAGATTGACGCAGAAACTGTATGCTTTCACAGCTTGTTGTGATTGCCTAGTTTAATAGATAGCTTTCACACTATTAGCGGGCTCATCGCTTTCACGGTATTGGGATCTTGTGTGTAAGCGTGGAGCGGCACTTCTGGCTTGTGTTTGGAGGGAAGGGGTTAATATTGAGCTTAGGCCCTTCGACTCCCTGTCTGTGCCATTAAATCATCAGATACTTTCTTCTGATTGCCCTTTCACCTTCTAAACTTAAGCGGTTTTCCATGTCGAAGACAGCGTTGCCCCGGCAAGCGGGCGATATCTAGGCGAGCTTCCGATGTCCTTATCGAACACGGATCGAGCGTCGCCCCGATGACGTAGTATCCGCCGCCGACGCCACGAGCCAATGGCGGGAAAGCGGGAGCCGCGTGGCGGGAGGGGGAGTATAAAAGTCGTCTGCGGCGGGCGGCGTTCCCAGAGCCTGGCCGCATCTGTAAGTATTACCATCACTACCTAGCGTAGTGTCTACCTCGAGTGTGTTTGCGAGTGCCCTACCCTTTACTTCTTCTACCAGAACCTTCAACGATTTTCAGGAAAAGCATCGACACAACGATGTTTGTCCGCGACATCCTTGGGTTTTTTTCTCCTCTGTGTTGTACACCTATCTTATTTTTTATTTTTTTACAGCTCACCTTTCTCTTACCCTCACCACTCTCCTGAGCACGATTTACCCTGGTTTGCACTCTCCCGTATCTCTAGTCTCGTACGTAGTAATATAGCGTGATTATCTTCCGTTAGTGTTTTTTTGTATTTGAGATGGAAGCGAACAGATTCGTCCGATTGTATATTTTCCCTCGTGTTGCTCAAATCCGTCTCATTTTGTCACCTCATCCACCATTTTACACCCCTTCGTGTGAATAAAACTCGTACACAACGTCATCATCCATCAGTCATCTCCAGTTTTATACCCTGATTTACACAAATGTTTCCCCTCGGTTTGATTGGACGGAAACAGGTAGAACCTTTTCATCGTCTGTTTTTATATTGATACGCAGGTTGGTATTAGTATTTTCTAGCACGCGCAACTATGTCTTATTTTTATAGAGTGTGATTATAGATCTAGTGTAGGAGAGTTTTCATCATAGTTGGTTAACCCCTGGTTATGGCTGCGTCTAGCGATCTGCCTGGCCAGACCTCTGACGCAGCATGTATCACTCCCTTTCTCCATCCCTCCCGTAGACCAGGTGCAGACCTCTGGAGGAGGGTCAGGCAGCATGCATCACTCCCTCTCCTGTAGACCAGGTGCGCGTTTACGAGCACGTCTATGTGCGAGACCGTATATCCGGCATATCAGTCGCTAGCCATCTCGCTTCCCGGCCAGGGGAGCCAAGCAGCTGGGCTTGCTCCCTTCTGCCTCACCCCCACCCCTCAGTAACAGTACCCCCAGACTCTGCATCTTAACCCCCATTAATCCCCTGACAGAACTTTGGCATCGCTCCTCTGCTGATGCGAGTCTCGAGCAACGTCCGGTTCCTGATATCACCTTCCTGGTCTCTTTCATTTGTAGGAAGCCCTGTCCGCCATTGCCGTGTTTTTCTTCCCCCTCCGATCCTTGTCTTCACCTCTCCTCGCCCTCTCCCCCTCCTCCACCCCCCGGCTGCCGTGACTGCTGGCGGCGCGTGTGCTTTACCCCACAGTAAATTGTTTACCGGTTGGTGAGCACGGCCCACATCTGGCAGTGAGAGAGTCAGATAGTGTGAGCTTTGATTAATGGTCCGCACCACCTTGTGTTCTGGCGTGTATACACGTGTATAGTGCCGCAGAGTTTTATCTCTTCTCCGTCTGGTGTTAATACTGCGTCTGCTTCTGACCGCACCGACCTTCACCAAACCTTACCTTCGATTTCATCAATAATCTGTGATATTGGCTTCCATAAACTCGCACCAAACCTCAGTTTGTACATTTCCACCAGTATTGTTGTATACCATCCCTGACGTGACCAACATGATATTGTTAAATCCCCTCTACATACCGTGTAATTAACGTATAGAGATTTAGTTTTCTATCACTTTATATATACGTTATGTGTCTTTCACCCACGTCTTCCACACCCAAGTTTTCACTCTCCCTCGTGTGGTATACAAATCTTATCTTCGAGTTTTTTTACCTGACTATTTTTTCACTGAACGTGATTTTGCCTGTTTAGAAAACTCAGGTATGACATGTTACATCTGCTCCTTTTCCGCCTCTTTCTAGGACAGTCATGTAAATAAGATTTACGATCGCTCTGATTTTTTGTAAACATTCCCGTACCAGATTTGCTGATTCATTAGGCGCACGTACACCTCTATAGCACACACCCCTACCCTGGTTTTTAGGGAACCACCTTTGATTTGTGCGCCCCATGTGATCTCTGTATAAAGTTTTATAAACTGTTTTGATGAAAACCTCTCAGCACGAGTGGTGGTACTCGTCTCTCATCAGAAAAACTCGTCTTCCTAGAAATCTGTGTTTTCCCGGATGTCTAGTACGTGCCCTTGGATACCGTTGCTAGGATACTATTCTGGGAATACTTCGTGTTATCTGTGATGATGATAGGATTAAGGAACTGCCGTTATCTCCATGGCGACCACGCCTATCGGAAGGCTGACTCAGGTAAAGACGTGCGGTGTAAGCTGTTCGGTTTGACCCCTATTTGACCCGTGATTGAACCCTGGATCGCGAACCCCCATTAGAATATCCCCAGAGCCCCCTGGCATGAGTCTGGTAAGCCTCTCATCGCCCAAACCTATATCACAGAACCAAGAAGCGCAAGCTATGTGTTTTATACGAGTAAACATAACCAGCGCATACCCTTATAAGTAATCGTCGTTCCTTCGTGTACATGAATGTCAGAGTTCATCTGTTGAAAACTTAGTGACCTGTGCGTGTTATTTTCAACCCTATATCCAGGCTTAATTGCTGTCTCAGGCAGCATTCTTGGCGCATGATATGGAGTATCGTATTTTTTATCACCATTCCCCCAGCACCAGGGTTTAGGTAATTTATGGCACCCATTTCTGGGGAAATTAAAACTGCTCGCAGACATATGTCTGAGAAAGCACATATTTCCCTGGTAAAACATTCCACTAGGCACGTTAACAACCCTCTAAATACCTGCGAGTTTCTAGGCAGTTTAAGTGCCGCATGCTGGGACCACAAACTAATATTTACTCCTCAATTAATTTTAGAGCTGGTGTTGACACAATTAGTGTGAAATATTATCCAGGTTATCTCTGTTTATTGGACCAACAGAGGAACACGAGTGAGCTGTATGTGCACTAATAATTAACCCTAGGCCGAATCAACGCATGTCTAACAAGATCAATTTGACTTTAAGCTTCCAGGAATTAAGCTGGATTAAGCTTCTTTATGCCCAGGGACTGTGAATAATTTTAGTTCATTCGTATATTTTAAGATGTTGAATACTCATCTCCACGAGAGATTTTAATAACAACACGTTTCATCTATTCATAAACGGCAATTAAGTAGATCAAAATATATGAACATTCAGAACGTTCTATAAATTATCATTCAATACTTTTTAGAATGGTGAATTATCATCAACAAATGTGATTTTTTTAGAAAACTAAATATCGAGCTGAGCCAACCCCACTTCAACCTTCCATCCTGCTTGTGCATTTCTGATCAAAGTAGTTGAATAATTATAAACATGGTTCTCATAATTGTTTTTTTCCAGGCCATCGGTTCTCTTCACTCCCCTTTTGTTCACCGGTAACGGTGATACCCCAACAAACCCTCCAACATGATGAACCAATTTGAGGGCGATCCGGACTTTCTGTACCTTCAGCTTCCAGCTAAGAAGCTGATGGAGCTCCACAGTAAGTAATAGTCATCGCGTTTCCTACAGAAGACTAGCTGTCCAGAAGTCTTAGATAATTTTGATTTTCATCTAGTCGAAAATTCAAAGTACGAAATGATTGTAAATAGATGCGCAACTTATTAATGATCCCTAAATAGTTGTATTCATGGGAAAGTGGACCGAATCGCGATATTTAGGCTTCATATAGTATTCATAGTTACTGAATTTGGAATATGTAAATGGGCACAACACATTTGTAATCGTTGGTGACTTTGACATGAATGTATTGCCTTGTCACCTTACAGCGCGCCCGTACGATGGTAAGAAAAGCGTGTGGTGTCCCCACAAAAAGGACGGTTTCCTGTCTGGAGAAATCGTCTCTACCAAAGGCGATGAGGTCACTGTCAAACTGGAGAACCTGGAGGTAAGTAGAATTTACAATAACTCATCAATATAATACATGCTTAATCGTATAATATATTGGTGACAAGTCTCAACCGAAAGCTTATATGGCGGTGAGAATACAATGTCTAAAATACAACTTGACGCTTAATCTTTCAAATAGTCACTTAAATGGGTGACCAAAGATGTGTATACCTTACGTCATCATTATCAACTAATTGCGTGATGCAAGGCAGAAAATGACGTTATTTTATATTTTAACAGGAAAAGAAGTACAAGAAAGAAGATGTCCAGCAGATGAATCCTCCTAAGTTTGACTGCGTGTCTGACATGGCCAACATGACTTACCTGAACGAGTCATGTGTACTGGCTAATTTGAAAGTCAGATACGTCAACAGCCTGATATACGTACGTTTTCCATTAAGCACGGTCTTGATAAATATCACCATCATCAAGCTCACACTGATAAGAAAGCACAACCTCTGCAACGTGTTGTTCATGAGATAATTTGGAAAGCATTCCTGACTTAAGCATACGCACATTTTTAGAACAACGATCACATCGCATCAAATAACTGAATTATATTGCTGTTGCAGACCTATTCAGGACTTTTCTGTATCGCTGTGAACCCCTACCGTCGCCTTCCCATCTACACAAAAAACGTGGTCGGCAAGTACCAGGGTAAGAGAAGGACAGAGATGCCGCCCCATCTCTTCTCTATCGCTGACAACGCTTATGCCAACATGATCAGAGATCGTGAGAACCAGTCCATGCTTATCACGTAAGTTTCTGTTATTAAGTGAGGCTAATTTGAAAAACATGTATAACTTAATACCTTATGCAAATCAAATTTATCAACAGGGTGTAGCGTAATATAGGCAACTAAACTAAATATTCCGACATCTCTCAATATCTCGACAACGAACATGAACATATGATAATGCATAATTGACCAATGTGTTCTCTATCACATACAGTGGTGAATCCGGAGCCGGAAAAACTGAAAACACCAAGAAGGTAATCTCTTACTTTGCCCTTGTGGCTTCCGGATCTGGGCCTAAGAAGGAGGAGCCGGCCGAGGGAGAGAAGAAACAAGGCTCTTTGGAGGACCGTATCGTGCAGACCAACCCTGTACTTGAGGCCTGGGGTAATGCCAAAACCGTCAGAAACAACAACTCATCCAGATTTGTAAGTGAGCTCTATAATTGTCAAGTTTATAAATAGGGAATATCTCTTAGCAACAACATGATTCATCCATGAGATGATTTAATGTAGTTTTTAACGAATAATCATATTTTGCCACATCCAGGGAAAGTTCATCCGTATCCACTTTGCCCCTAACGGAAAGATCGCAGGAGCTGATATCGAGTCATGTAAGAGATGAACACATTAATTTTGTGACTGGATATTCATACATGTACAGGTGCTTAATGTTCCTGAGTTTTCTAGCTTACAGTGAATGATTTGATTACAGATCTGTTGGAGAAGTCCCGTATCACCTACCAGATGCCTGGTTTGGAACGTGATTACCATATTTTCTACTGGATGTTGTCTGGAGAGGTGCCCCATATCGCTGGTCAGTAATTAATTTGAATATCAAATTGTTAATGTGCATATGTTGAACTCGAGTCGACATTCGGACTTAACAACTTGACTGTCTATTGAAGAGATGTGCTTGGCCAAGGAAGACCCAGGACTTTATTCCTTCATCAACCAAGGTTGTCTGACAGTGGACAACATGGATGACAAAGAGGAGATGAGACTTGTAGAAGTATGTTTTAAACTGACTCCGTAACATATATCTGACTATTGATTTAAATGAGTTTATTCATTACATTGTGCTTTTTCCGTCAACAGGAAGCCTTTGACGTGCTTGGCTTTGACAGAAACACTGAGACTCATCCTTCCTACAAGGTCACAGCTTGCATCTATCATTTCGGAGAGATGAAATTCAAACAGAGAGGAGAGCAGGCCGAACCCGACGGCACAGCTGGTAAGATTCCCCATCCTTATCATTTTAGTCGTCAGCTAGTTAAGAACTATTTCTCACAATCTAATAGAAAAGTGTGACTTGAGTATGATTTAGAGTAGGCCTATACTCAAGTTGGTATATGTATAAAAGATTGTTTTAAAACATTAGTTTGTACATATATCTTACAGAGGCTGAGAAGGTTGCTCACTTGTTGGGTGTGAACGCCTCTGACATGATGAAATCTCTGGTGACACCAAAGGTTAAGGTTGGATCTGAAATGGTAACTAAAGGTCAGACAAAGCCACAAGTGCTGTTTGCTGTACAGGCTCTGACCAAATGTATCTACGCCAAGTACTTCTACTGGCTGGTACAGCGTGCCAACCGAACCTTGGAGACTAAAACAAAGAGGCAGTTCTTCATTGGCGTGTTAGATATTGCTGGGTTTGAAATCTTTGAGGTTAGTACAATTCAACATCAGTGCATTTGTGTCACAACTTATGATGTGTACAACCGTCTATCACACCTGACAAGTAACACTTATTTTATTATGAAATGTGACATTTCAGTACAACACCTTTGAGCAGCTGTGTATTAACTACACTAACGAGTGTCTCCAGCAGTTCTTCAACCACCACATGTTTGTGCTTGAGCAAGAAGAGTACAAAAAGGAAGGAATAGTTTGGGAGTTCATTGATTTCGGAATGGATCTGCAAGCCACCATTGAGCTAATTGAAAAAGTATTGTCCGATAATCAATTTCACCCAATTACCCTCTAAAAATAGACAGGTGGCCAGCATGTAATAAGATGTTAACAAATTATTTGCATTGCAGCCGATGGGTATCTTGTCCATCCTTCAAGAAGAGTGCATGTTCCCCAAGGCTTCTGACAAGACTTTCCTTGAAAAGTTATATGACAACCATCTCAAGAAGAGTACCCAGTTTGGTAAGCCCAAACCAAACAAAACAGCCAAGCATGAACCACATTTTGAGCTCTATCATTATGCCGGGACTGTGCAGTACAACATTGAGGGCTGGCTAAACAAGAATAAGGATCCAATCAACGAATGTGTTACACAGCTGTTCGGTGCATCCAAAGAACCCATGGTGTCCAGCTTCTTCACTGTTGCTGAAGGTACACATACAATCAAATAATAGTAAAGAGTTGTTTCTTGCACATTAATTGTTCATGCTGATGTGAATATGAATATATTTTCAGAGCCAAGTGGTGGAAAGAAGAAGAAAAAGGGTGGAGCTATGCAGACCATCTCCGCCATGCACAAAGAGTCGCTCCATAAACTATTGGCCACTCTGAGGACAACAGCTCCTCACTTCGTCCGTTGTATCATCCCTAATGAGTGCAAACAACCAGGAATGATCGATGCTAAGCTCGTACTCCATCAGCTGCAGTGCAATGGTGTGCTTGAAGGAATCCGTATCTGCCGTAAAGGATTTCCCAACAGGGTGCTCTACTCTGAATTCAAGCAGAGGTAATTTTCATACAAAACAAATAATGGTTTTAACTACCTATCCCTATAGTCTTCAACTTCAATTCTTCTACCAATATAATCAACTTATAGGTAAACAAGCAAATAATCACAATCTTATTTGCATATATGATGCCTCCATTTTACCAGTTCTTGCTCCTGTTTGATCACAGATACTCGATTCTTGCACCAAACGCCGTCCCTCAAGGATTTGTTGATGGCAAGGAAGCCTCTGGAAAGGTACTAGCTGCCATCTCTGACTTGGACCAGGATACCTACCGCCTTGGTCACACTAAGGTATTCTTCAAGGCTGGTGTCCTTGGTCAGTTGGAGGAATGGCGTGATGAGAAATTAACCAAGATTGTGACAAATCTACAAGGATGGATTCGTGGCTACAGGATGAGAGCTAATTACAATACGCTCTGTCAACAACGGTAAATACATTGATGAAAGCTTGGCTATTTGTAAGTTGTCCATCTTATTATGGAAACAGGAATTTCATGAATAAATTTGAATTTAGCTTGGCCTTCATTATCATCCAACGAAACATCCGTAAGTGGCTGTCTTTGAGAACATGGATCTGGTGGAAAATCTACACCCGTGTCAAGCCTCTGCTCAGTATTGCCAGAGCTGAGGATGATCAGAAGAAGCTACAAGAAGAATTTGAAAAGACCAAAGAGGAGTTGGAAAAGACTGAGAAGAAAGCCAAGGCCCTGGAAGAACAGAACATGACCCTTGCCCAGCAGAAAAATGATCTGTTCTTGCAGATGCAGGTTGCAGAGGAGCACACCTCTGAACAGGAAGAAAGAATAGAACAGCTCCTGAAACAAAAGCAGGACTTCGAGGAACAGCTTAAGGACTTTGAAGAACGAATTGGTGATGCGGAAGGTCAGTAATTCATAGATATAATTCTTGATAAATATTTTTTTCTGCAGTGTTCCCATTATTTCTGTTTAGTGGAGCACTAACTCTCTATGGTTCAATAACAGGTGACGCTGAAGCCTTGGAGAGAGCAAAGAAGCAAGCTGAGGATAAAATAAACAATCTGAAGGGTGATGTTGAGAATCTTGAACTCAATTTAGACAAAGCTGAAAAGGAGAAGCAGGCAAAGGATAACCAGATCAAGACACTTAATGATGAGATGGCTAGACAAGACGACCAGGTTAGCAAACGATGATGCATTTACAGTTCCAATTTTGCTTATTCAGCCAATAGTCACTGATTAGTCATTCAACATGTCATTTGAATCTACTTAGATTGCCAAATTGAACAAAGACAAGAAGAACATGGATGAGACCAGCAAGAAGCTGCAGGAAGACCTCCAAGCTGAAGAAGACAAGGTTAATCACCTCAACAAGCTGAAGCAGAAAATGGAGCAGAGCATTGATGAGCTGGAAGACAACCTTGAAAGAGAAAAGAAAGTACGTGCTGATGTGGAGAAGGCTAAGAGGAAAGTTGAGGGAGAGCTTAAACAGACACAGGAGGCTGTTGAAGAGCTTGAGAATGTGAAGAGAACTCTGGAGGATGGCCTTCGCAAGTATGAAATATTCTAAGAATACTCAATTTCCTGTAAACATTTCTTAACATATCCATTCATTGAAATGTTGTGTTCACCCTACGCAAATCTATTCATCTTCAGGAGAGATGGTGATATTAAAAATCTGGAAGGTAAATTGGAAGAGGAACAATCTTTGGTTGCTCAACTGAGGAAGAAGATCAAAGAGCTCATGGCTCGTATTGAGGAACTGGAGGAGGAGCTTGAGGCTGAGAGGCAGAACAGGTCTAAGGTCGAGAAGCAGAGGAATCAACTTCAGGCTGAGCTGGATGAGCTAAGTGAGAGGCTTGATGAGGCTGGAGGCGCCACACAAGCTCAGATGGAGCTGAACAAGAAGAGGGAAGGTGAACTTTCTAAGCTCAGGCGTGACCTGGAGGAAGCTGCAGTCCAAAATGAGCAAACCATCTCTCAACTCCGCAAGAAGCAAAATGACATGTCCGCAGATCTGCAGGATCAATTAGACAATTTGCAGAAGTCTAAGTCCAAGTAAGTGTGATTGATATTGATGGAATATCATACCTAAATGAGAGACTGCTGCTTCGGTATTGATGTCTTTCTGCTCAAATTTGTACAAGTATCACATATCTGATTTTAGGGCTGAGAAAGAGAGGAATGGATTCAAAGCAGACTGTGACGATCTGCAGTCTCAACTGGAATCAATTTCCAAGCAGAAGGGCAACGCTGAGAAAGCAGCCAAGGCTCTTCAGGTCCAACTGGATGACACCAACTCCAAACTAGATGATTCAAGCAGACAAATGCAGGAAATGAATTCAACAAAGTCTAGGTTCCAGAGCGAAAGTTCTGACCTCAGTCGCCAACTTGAAGAATCTGAGAGCCAACTGAGTCAGCTACAGAAGGCCAAGCAGACCCTACAGAAGCAGCTGGAAGAGGCCAAGGCTAACCTAGAGGACGAGACTCGCATGAGACAGAAGCTTGCTGCTGAAGTCCGCAATCTTACCTCAGATCTTGATGCTGCCAGAGACCAACTAGAGGAGGAAGCAGAATCCCGTGCTGATATGCAACGCCTTCTAACAAAAGCCACTAATGAGGCCCAAGAATGGAGACGCAAGTGTGAATCTGGAGAAGGTGGTGTTCGCTCTGAAGAACTTGATGAGCTCAAGAGAAAGATGAATGCGAAGCTGATGGAGATGGAAGCTCAAATGGAGGCTGCCATGAACAAGGCTGCACAGGCAGATAAAGCCAAACATCGCCTCATGGGAGAAATGGAGGACATGCAGATCGAATGTGAGCGTGCCCAGGCTATTGCAAGTCAATCTGAGAAGCGTCAGCGTGCCTTTGACAAGACCATTGATGAATGGAAGCGTAAGGTAGCTGATCTTCAGATGGAGCTTGATAACTCCATGAAGGAGAGCAGAGCCAATGCTGCTGAGGTATACCGTCTGAGGGCTCAAATGGATGAAGGAGGAGATGTTGTAGAAGCCTTAAGAAGGGAGAACAAGAATCTTTCAGGTATTTGTATGCACCTATCAAAGTTTAAGTCAGTCTCTGGATTATATTTATGAATTCATCATTCAAAATAATCATTTTGTTCACAGAGGAAGTCAGGGAGTTGACAGACCAACTGACTGATGGTGGTCGCTCTGTTCATGATCTTGAGAAGGCCCGCAAACGGCTTGAAATGGAGAAGGAGGAGCTTCAATCTGCCCTTGAGGAGGCTGAAGCAGCATTAGAACAAGAAGAAGTAAAGGTTCAAAGGGCCCAACTAGAAATCAACCAGATCAGACAGGACATTGACAGGCGTCTGGCTGAGAAGGATGAGGAATTTGAAAGCACTCGCAAGAATCACCAAAGGACTATTGAGTCTATTCAGGCCTCTTTGGAGGCAGAGGTCCGCGGCAGGTCCGAGGCAATTCGTGCCAAGAAGAAGCTGGAGGCTGACATCAACGAGCTAGAGGTAGCCCTAGATGGTGCCAACAGGTAAGCACATACACATGGAACCTATTTGAATGGATCATATCAGATATTTTTCATAATCAGAGGTATAATCTATACCTATCCTTTTCAGGGCCCGTGCTGATGCTGAGAAGAACTGCAAGAAGTACAGTCAGCAAGCTCGTGAATTGCAGTCTGTGCTGGAAGAAGAGCAGCGTAATGTTGCTGATGCAAAGGAACAATATTGTAAGTATCCATTCTTGTATGACACTTTGAGAGATTAAAATGTATTTAACTCCAATTGCTAACTTAAATTGTCATCTAATTAACAGCATCCTCTGAAAGACGTAATCACATCCTCTCTGGAGAACTGGAGGAGATCCGCACTCAGCTTGAATCAAGTGAGCGCGCTCGTAAGGCTGCTGAATCTGACTCCCATGAGGCCTCGGATCGCGTAAATGAGCTGTCTACCCAGTGCTCCTCTCTCTCGTCCACTAAGCGAAAGCTGGAAAATGACGTCCAAGCTATGCAGGTTGACCTTGAGGACCAGGCCACGGAGCTGAGATCTGCAGAGGAGGCTGCTAAAAAAGCCATGGGTGATGCTGCCCGAATGGCTGAAGAGTTGCGCCAAGAGCAAGAGCATGCCAATTCCATCGAGAAGATGAGACGGGTCTTGGATAGCCAGGTTAAGGAGCTCCAGGCTCGCCTTGATGAGGCTGAGGCCAGTGCCATGAAGGGAGGTAAGAGAATGATCCAGAAGCTGGAACAAAGAGTCAGAGAGCTGGAGGTTGAGCTGGACAGCGAACAACGTCGCCATGCTGAGACTAACAAGAACATGCGCAAGCAGGACCGCAGATTGAAGGAGCTGGCTTTCCAGTCTGATGAGGACAGGAAACAGCAGGAGCGCTTGACTGATATGATTGACAAGCTACAGAACAAGATCAAAACCTACAAGAGACAAGTAGAAGAAGCTGTAAGTCCCATTTATGATATACATCTACTTTGTGATCTATGATTATGATAGTCACTCATATGTAGCTTTCATGTGTCTTTGATGCAGGAGGAGATCGCCGCTGTGAACCTGGCTAAGTACCGTAAGGTTCAGCATGAGCTGGAGGATGCTGAGGAGAGAGCTGATATGGCTGAGAACACCCTCGCCAAACTGAGGGCTAAGAACAGGAGCTCTGTATCTTCAACCAGGACCATGACTGCTGTGAGTATACCATCCTTTCATACCCATTTGTCTAGCAAATGTCAATGCCAATGTCAATTAATCAATTAATTGGTGTGTTTTATAATACATACTGGACCTCATTTACAGCCTGGAATGAAGACTACCATCAGAAATAGGACAACTGAGACTTCTGATTAAATCCTACACTACCCTGATGGATATAACTGCATGCTGTAGGTGAGAATGAATATCTTACTTATCAATCCCGGTTTAAAGGGGTGTAGTCACATGATTAACGCTAACATGTGTCAGTATTAATATTGTGTAAATATACATGCTTAATTGTCCTACATGTATGCATATTTGAGCTATACATGTTTGTAACTGTTGATGACTTAGATTCTTATTTTTATATTTTCAGGTAGAAGTGGTTATATATCCTGTGTTGCCGTGTTCTCTCCCCTTCCTACACCCTGTGTTCATCCCTGTGTGTGCTTCCCTGAAAACCTCCCCATTAGAACCAGAAATGTCTACCACAACCCGCCATCGATACGGAGACAACAACTACGATGAATCGTCCCCAAATTGCCAACATAAAAGACGACAATAATTCGAAATGCGAAAGAACCAACCAGTTATGAAAGTTCTCAAAACTTCGAATCGAGTTACACGATGTCATTTTAATTGAGTAATGTTGACCGTCTACTGAAAATCAAATCGATGTGTGATCCCAAAATTGTATCAAATGTAACGGTTAAGATCCGTGATGAAACCTTATTTTTCTAAAACTCTGCCTTACTTAACTGTAACCCATCTGATCTACCGGGCAGATGTTAAATCAATGAGATCAGCCTAACACAAAGTTAGATATATTTTTGAACGTGAATCAATGCCATTGATATGTATGCAATTTATATTTGAAATAAAAGTTTAATGGGGAACTTGCGTCAATGTATACATTTTTAAATCTCGAAATGCGAAAAATGTCTAAATTAGTCTACCAATTTTAGGAAATAGTGTTGTTTAATAAATATCACATGATCAGATTCCGAACAAAATCTTAAACTTGACTTGATTATCAACTCATTTTTTTATTAATCATATATAGAATTCTTGGAATCGTGATAGCAGATTCATTTAAAAGAGAGACCAATGTCACAACAACTTATTCAATAACAATTGCGCAAATGGTGATAAGCTACAATAAATTGCTTACCTTCTTCTCATCACCCGAGATTCTATTAAATTCTAGTGAACGTCTTGTAAATACACATTCAATGAAACGAGAGAAGAATGAATCGGACATTAGGTCTGGTTGAACACGCACTTTCAAAACCGGGGCGAGGTGATCGCTGGTTGTTGACTACCGTGCGGTTGTAGGTGCCACTTCCACGGCCACATTCCACAGACTAGCGCTCTTCTAGCAGCCATTTACTACCGAGATTGCCGGTGATGTGAGACGGTTTTTGTCTGAGCTGACGTAGCTCAATGTGATTCAAGGAATGAGACTCACGGAATAAACAAGCGTGATTAGACTGAGCCGTATATACATGTATGTCCCAGGAACTCTGCTTGTTGACGGAACTTAAGAATGCAATGATATATAAATGGCGAATTTATCAACCCGAATAATTCAATCGAATAAATATAATAAGGTACCGTAGACATCTAAAAAGTGACTTTGACTATTTGAATATTGTGCGCCTCATATTATGGCCGGTGGCATTCACAGCTTGATTTAGCGTATGGGAAACATACTCACGTTAGAAAGGTGGACAAACAACAGGGGGAATAATATAAGTGTGAAAGCAGCTCGTATTGACTTACCAATTAAGATATATCCTATCATCTATCACAACTTATAGATTCAATTCCTAATGCTAATGCATTTCAGTAGGAGAAATCTTGATCACACATACAAAAATGTACCTGTATACACGTCGTTTCATGGACAGTACGTACTGTCTCACAAGGACAATCTTGCGGTAAAAACTGGGTACTTCGTGGTGCGTCCGACCGAAAAGTCTGATTCAGTAGCCTGTAACATGGAGTTGAGGTCTAGGGGTGGCTACTATTCGGATCAGCAGTGAGTACTTAAAAATCAGTGCTAAGTTTCATGCATATGTGTTTTGATATTGTGCATTGTTGTGTGTCTGGACCAACTAACGAGACAGATTAGACTCGTCTCAGCAGCATCAAGTAGTGTTTTTTACTTGTCACGGGGGAGTTTTGAACATATCACGGTTGAGAGACTTAGAGCACGAATACCAGTGCCTTTTTTATGCAGGCACAAACATTTATCTAAACGTAGGAATGTCGGAAAATTTGATGAAAACTCATTTATTTGCATTATAGGTTAATTTGCGGGCATCTATCAATAACTTCAAAATTTGCGGAATGCGTCGGGATGACTCCCTGAACTTGAAGACATATTCCTCGATCAGGAGCATAAGAGATCGAATCTGGAAGGATGTTGAGGAATGATGGGGTTCTGAATAAAAGCATGAACATTTATATACAAATTCAAATTCAAAATGTTGTATTCGTTAACTCTGAGATTAAAGCTCACGATTTCAGAATCCCTATCTTGCTGGAGAAAGAGGCAAAGAGTTAAATTGCCACTTGGACCACCGCTAGAAACTTGATGGAGAGACGTAAGTGGCAGATCTAGGTGTCCGCTATAAATCAGGCCCAGACACGAGGTAAAACTCCGCCAGCAGCAGCCTCCTCTGATCCCGATGCAGGCGGCATGATTTCACTGACAGCGAGAGTCTGTGGCACGCGCGCCACGATGGCAGGCAGGGAGAGGGGGCAGGGAGAGGGGAAGGGAGAGCCCAATCACCGTGCGTGTCCGGGGCACGGCTGGGGAGGCTGAGGCTGAGTCCGGGCCCTGGTGATAGGCGGAGAGTAGCGGCGGGCAGGGAGGCGCTCGTCTCCCGTGGGGTATAAAACCCAGCACCCCGGCCGTCTGAGACAGAGCTCGACTGTTTCTGTAAGTACTACCTTCTCTATACCTGTGTGTGCTTAAAGCTACTAATGCTTCATTTCAGATTTATAATTTGCCTATTCAGAGGAAGGGGAGTTGCTCAGTTCATCTCAGTCGCGTGTGTCTTCCTGTTGCTCTAAATCTTGTGGCTAATCTGAAATTGATATGTCATGAAACCAGCGAATACGTCTAGCTCGGGATACAGAGGCAGTTTAATCAACTTGTTGGTGCAGTCGGATTTGAGAGGTCAACGATTCAAAATAACACCGCGCCTGGATTAATAGATTAACACATTTTTAGGATTTCAAATCTACCACGGGACGTTCCCAATTTTCTTGATGAATTATCATGTCGAAGGAGGTTTTTAGTGTATGCACTAGATGTATATAAGACACCTTTGTGGTGAAAAAGTTCCCATAGATTTCATTTTCTGCGAGCTGCTCCGTCCCCATCTCTGAGTGTTCCATGTACAGATGTACAATGTAGCACAGGCAGTCGCGCTTATCGTGTGTAGTTATATGGTAAAGTGGTTGAACATAGCGCAACTTCTTTGAGCAGATAAATATCAGTTCTTTATTTTGTCGTACATTGCTTCAATAACCTTTGGGAGTGATTTCAAGAATAGAGACCAATGGCACTTGCACTATTACAGAACAACGGAACTATTCCCGTTGGAATAATCGCCGATTTAGATTTCCATCGCGTATCAATTCGTCACCGATGCCACGATCGATATCCCCCACCGCCCTTTATTCAGAGATTCTAAACAGTATGGATGAAGGTTCACGTCTGCAAGATGAAAGATTATAATTTGGATTGATGTCTACAAACTTTCAAAGCGGTCGTTCGTGATAGCATTGATGCACATCGTACTTGGGTAGCTTCTTGTCCTCTTCTCCGCTAAATAAATGAGGCTCCTAGCTGCTGCAGCTGAGCATTTTTTATGGTTGCTTGATGGCTTCAAAATTGATTTTAGCTTGATGTGGTGCCTATAACAACCGATAAGGGGAGTGATTGAGCTGAAATAACTGAGATGTTTTAGGGGTGATCAATAGTACAATGTACCCAAAGCACACTAGATTAAAAAAATCCATGAGCTACCGCATTTCTAACTTAACCAAAGAGCGGGAAAGCCGACATTATTCAAATCTTGGCCATCATATCATTGTACTTCATATGTATTAGGGTTGCATGAGCGCGTAACGCTATAAGATATCCGATGGATCATAAAATTTGGTCGCACACATCATTATCCAACATAATCTAAAGATAAGTTGTTCTTCCTATTTTTATTCATAATTAATTTTTTTTACCTGAAGATGGTGATTGTTTAGTAGCATTGTGTAGCACGTATATTCGCGACTCATTGTAATTCGTCAAGGCTGTTTCATCGAAAAAGATGTATATATTTTCATATGTACGTGCATGTACATACTAACTCTAAAATATTATTGATATGGTTCTTCAATATAACAATGCCCTTTTTACAAATTCACCTTTGCCCCATCCAATCATAAGTTAACTAGTATATTAAAGTTTTGTATGAAACAGTTTCAATCTCTTCTTGTATGTTCATCGCGATTTCACTGCATTTATTGTTTTGCAGCAGCGAGGCTCTCTTTTTCCCCTTGAGTCTCGTCCTCTTGCGTTTTCACCATGAATCAGTTTGAAGGAGATCCGGATTTCCTCTACCTGCAACTTCCCAAGAAGAAGTTGATGGAAATCCACAGTGAGTTATTAGCTTCACCGAAATATATAGTTCTGGTCGATAAAATTAATCAACATCTTTTTTATCGTGATCTCCTAAAAATATTTAAAGCCAAATGTAAACAAAACGTTAGTTACCAAGTTTATTTATTTGTTCTCTTGGATCACCTGTGAATGTAGTATATTTTTATCTATTTAGACCGTCCTTTTGACGGTAAGAAGAGCGTATGGGTTCCATGCAAGAAGAACGGTTTTGTAGCT
>JAXGGS010142309.1:0-18364 GCA_035585475.1 Armandia brevis
ATTCATATTCGATGGCCAACAGAAGTTACAATCGGGATATTTGGGACGATGTTTCACGCATATGTGTTCTAGGCAAGGCAGACATCATATAGCTTGCCCGCGATCTAGTCTTATAGGGGTTTTCATGGTGTCTGTTACATATAAGTCGCAGTGCATTATTCCCCAGCCAGAGACTGGTCATTAATGATACATCAGACGGACAGTGACCTCCCAACTGGTGCCCTTAGATAGTGACGAGGTTTCGCTGTTCCTGCACGATGTCAGGGTTTGATACCGACCTCCGCCTCCCTGCATCTCTCGTGTCTCCTCACAGAGATCAGGGGGGGTGATACTAAAGTGACCCGTCAGATATTGGGATCAGTCAGCCTCCCCTTGGTTACCGAGGCATCAGTTAATGTTATGTATCTATGGCAAATATGCCTTCCGTGGTACCGACCTTGGAAACGTCCTCTGAGACTCAGAGACTACCCCAAGACTCTATAGACTCTGTCTGAAATGTATGTCCCTCTAGAGATTGTGTTCTGTCCCTTGGTCGTCGGTACCGTCTCATGTCCCTGTTCCTCTCCCTATGGATCTAGACTATACCCTTAGACTCTTGTCGTTTAGCTCTGTATCAGGCGCCGTGCCTAGACTATATGTCCCTTGACCAAACTATGTACAAACTTCCTGAATCTGACGCTGAGTTATTGGTCTCTAGATTTATCTCCGATCCCCTGTTTTCCAGGCCCCGACTTCCAGCGGAATGCGTATTTTACAGTACAACTGTATTTTCTTCTCTTGAAATACCGGAATCATGACTAGTAGCGTAATAAAGGATAACTCTGATTGCTGGCGCCTCAGCAAAGAGCTCCTTCCTGTTGTCGTAATGTTTCCAAATTACCAGGGCGTAAATCTTGATTGTTTCCCGTCTGTTTCTACCAGATAGTTACAGAACAAATCAGCACACTAATGGATCCTAATTAAAAACAGTCATGTAACATGTCATAAATTACCTATTTAGCCTATTTAGCCTAGTTCTACCCCCCCCCCCCCCCCATGGGGGACTGGTATTTTGAAATGACTCGCCAGGACCGAGACCCTTACCCTTGTTACGGCAAAAGTCGCCCGAAAAAACACACTGGTTACGGCAAAAATCACCCGAAAACGTATGTTGCAAGTCTTCTGACAAAAACACCTTGAAAAGCAGACCTTAGCTAGGGAAATTGAGTACTTAATTGCAAAGGAAACAAGGGCAAATTATGGAATTTTAGACCCTGGCTAGGGCAAATCGGTATGAAAAAGCATACCCTATCCCGCGGAGCAGGTGTGTCAGCCATAACATGGGGTCCCCCCCCCCCCGGAGGTCTACCCGCGGGGAGTTCTCAACGCATATACCACTTAAATATCAGTTTACAATTTGGTCAGCGTTCTGTCTCTTCTTCAGCCCCGTGGTGTGGCTAACACGGATCAATGCTGAGCTGAGCCTGAGCCAGCTATTCACATGTCCACTGTGTGTATATCTCTACCGGACAAGCACGTTGCCACCTTTTACCACGAATTCCCAGGGGCATGTCACAGTCTGACTTCAGGGCTTGTTACAATGGTAGATTGTATTCCCCATAATCTAACCCCAGGCGTGCCCCGATCCAAGACTGGGATTTCCCGTCGGTGTCCGTGTCCTCGCATCATCCCGACTCTTCCACAGTCGCCGGTTAGTCCGGAGCCGCGTCAGATGTGTTATCCTCCTTAATCCCCCGCACCATCGCCCCATCTCCCCGCCATGCCCCCTGAGTCTGGTCTCTGTTCTCTGCAACCGCTCCAGAAATGTCGTGGATCGGGTTAAGTTAGCCCGACTGATTGTTCGCTAATCTGATTGTTCGCTAATCTGATTGTGTTGACTTTGGCTACTGAGGCGGGATAGACGAAGGGTGAGACTTCCGAGGACAGAGATGAAGATCACCAATTTCCTTGGACATCCCCCGTGCTTTAATACCGCACCTAGATCCGTTTAATCTTGATCGGATCACCACTGATGCGATCGTTATTCGATTCCCATCCCCACAGTCGCCCTGCGAAGCTGCTGCTCTTCAATTCATTTACAGATGATGCTGAGATTTGCTGGGGTCAGATTTTCAGAGCAAACCCCATCTCCGATGTGACAGATGCCTCGGTTTGTATGAAATCTCATCTCAGAGACACGCACGCCGCGTGCTGCTGTCTCGTCAGGCTAATGCTGTGATAATCAGATTAATGGGATCAGTTTATCTGTGGATTATAACTGATACTAGAGTTATTCCCAGCGTTAGTGTTCCTGATTCTCAGGGATGTGGGCGGTGATCGACCACTGCGCTCATTTGTCCACGTAAGAGCGGACCAGAGTGGACCAGAGTAGTCCAGGGTAGACCAGAGTAGTCCAGAGTAGTCCAGAGTAGTCCAGAGTAGACCAGAGTAGTCCAGAGTAGTCCAGAATAGTCCAGAGTAGACCAGAGTAGTCCAGAGTAGACCAGAGTAGACCAGAGTAGTCCAGAGTAGACCTGAGTAGTCCAGTGTAGTCCAGAGTAGTCCAGAGTAGACCAGATTAGTCCACAGTAGACCAGAGTAGTCCAGAGCCCAGAGTAGCCCAGAGTAGTCCAGAGTAGTCCAGAGTAGTCCAGAGCCCAGAGTAGCCCAGAGTAGTCCAGAGTAGACCAGAGTAGTCCAGAGTAGTCCAGAGTAGACCAGTGTAGTCCAGAGTAGTCCAGAGTAGTCCGGATTCGACCAGAGTAGTCCAGAGTAGTCCGGATTCGACCAGAGTAGTCCAGAGTAGACCAGAGTAGTCCAGAGTAGTCCAGAGTAGACCAGAGTAGACCAGACTCAGGGTGGAGCTACAATGTGGAAGTTATCGACCGTTTGACCATTTCCTTAAGTACTGTTCGTAAGTTAAATACACTGGTCTATGGTTGATCAGGGGTGACTGGTGGCTGACCATCCCGGCATTTAGATACATTGGTCTACAGTTGATCAGGGGTGACTGGTGACTCAGAGCTCCGCTCCATCAGATACAACCTATCATTATTGGGTGATGAAACGCTTTTACAAGAGGCTGATTTTGCGGTCGCACAGCTATCCGACTTTGCGTTTTCTTTTCAATCTCACCCCCTTCCAGACACCCCTACCCCCTCTCCGGGCCCCGGACTTTCCCTGGCGCCCCTAAACTGTCGTCTATTACTCCGCACCTGTCCGTGTTCATGCTGATTATCACACACGTGTAGCCAGGAATTCTCGGCCTATCTCACACGCGCGCACGTGCGTGTGGCTACCATGGTAACAGGTTTACACCCGCTCGTTGCGTATGCTACTATCTCACGAAATCTTCTGATAGCGGTGCATCAGTATACTAAATACTTAGTGTTATCGTCCATTTTCTTACATACGCACTTCGCAATATATTTGCCAGGAAATTATTCATAAATTCAATTTGTAGAAGTAATCATGTTTGACAGATGTCATGCACGAGTGAGCATCAACATTCACCACACTCATGATTCACTCTGGCAGAGTGCATCGATATGTTATCTGCAGATCAAACCCACATTCCCCCCCCACATTTCTCCTGATCAATCGCAGCTTTCACCGCTTATCTCAAGTCAATCTGACGAGCAGAAATAATAAACTAATTTGCCACGTGTCAGTCGCGGGGTCAGCGACCTTTCACCCACAGGGTCAGTTCCTCTGGCTGCTCGTTCTCCCAGTAGTCGCCATGGTTACTGGTGTGGTATATATATCCAGTAGGTAATCATTTTACCTGTGATATGAGATTTGCCTTTAATCACCTGTATCACGTGATGATTTTCCTGTGTGCTGATTGGTTGGACAGGTATCACAGGTAGTTATTGACAGGTGTATCATTATAGTAACATTAGTGATCTGTAAGTGAGGTGTGAGTGGTTCCCGTCTCTCCTCACCTCATCTATCTTACATCAATGGTCGCCTTGGTTACAGATACCAGGTCACATGGTTACATATGGTCACATGTACCATGGTTACAATGGTAACAAACACCATGGTTACTCGTATTATAGTTATAGAATCATTGTTACATATACCAGGTTACATGGTTACCCATGGTTCCGAATACCATGGTAACAAATACCATGGTTACACGGAATATGGTTATAGAAACAATTGTAACAGATACGATGGTTACATGATTACCCGTGGTTGCAGATACCATAGAAACCATGGTTTCAGGTACCATGAATACATTGAACATGGCAACGACATTTAAAGTATAAGTCACTTGTTGTATGCCATCTGCTGTGTGATCAGATATTAACTAATTGCTACCATGATGAGCTGAGTATTTCTCTGTACCTGCTGAATGATGCCAGTCACTGGGTGACCGTGTTATCAGGCACGGAGTGTCGTATCTCTTATCTGCAAATAACACGTGCCACTGTAGATAACACGTGCTCAGTGTAACCCACATGTATGCTCTGTTGTTACTGTGCCTGGAATTCGCGGCAACATTCCACCACGTCGTGCGTGGAATAGCCAGGATTTCCTCGGGGTATTTGTTAATAGTTAACACGCTGTGTGATAACATTTCTAGGAACGTGGTTCTCGTCTGAGGAAACAGATGCTGATTACTACAAAAACTGATTATATAAATACATGTATAAACAGGGACCTGTACATTGTATGTATTTATTTATTTATTTACAATATGCAAGTGTGGTTGATACACAATCACATCTATTATTACATACTATCCTGTATTGGATAAATGTTGAATAAAAATCTGAAATCTGAAAAATCTGAAATTACACACTGGGTCGCATGCACCGATATACACTCACAATTAAACAATATTATTAAATGAATATGATTGGTGTGGTTCGGTGAGAATGTTCATTGTTTTTAACTCCCGGAAGGTTGACATATTGCTCACATCGCATCCTTGTTTATTAAATATGTGTTAATATTGATTACAGAAGTAAACGTCAACAAGTTTACTTTAGAACTGCAACATTTCATAATATCATGTTTTGATGGGACACCCTGGAATATTATATTTTAAACACGAACGCAATAAGCATATTGACAAAATGTTATTACTTTTGAATGACGGACAACGTGTGGATAAATATTGCAGCAATGGTGTCGTTTATCTTGCTCATATTGAGTAAAAAGTGAAGAAATATGCTTGAACTTGGCAACAAACATCACGTTTTGTGAGTATGGTATATATAAATTGTGTTATTATAACAAATTGGCGCGGTTTTATAGAGTTTATTACTTCGTGCTCCTTGTTTACATGATACCACACAGAGTCGTTCCGTGAAATTACACACGTTACTTCTGGGATGTCCCTAGAAATGTGGTGTAAACATAGCATGGTTTCATGGTTGAGTTATGGGAGAACCTGACTATAGGGTGTTATGCTCCTGTAGCAATGACGTTCTCCAGTGATACACCTTGCTACATGTGAGAGCTTTTAGCGTTATCCGCACAACACCACGCAGTTATTTCACGTATTCCGCAGTAAGTGCGTGATCTATGGTATTTACGTCAAATCTAGGGCATCACATGTTCCTGTATTCGTGTAGTTTTAATAGAGCATCTGAGTAAGCAACGAGATTCTCACAGGCTTCTGAAGTTTGCAGTTCAAAGACAAACAATCATGATAATCTGTCGAGTTTTAAATGGTGTTCAGTAATAAATCGGGAAATCCAATTGAAAATGTGCACATGCACCTCGCCCTTACTCGACAGCTGGACACATCTTGTCTTCTATGAACCTCCTAGGGTTGATAACACAGGAACCCTAGGCGTGTGCAACAGGAACCTGTAGCCTGTGTGCATCTTATTATTATTATCATCATAATGAGCATAATAAGACAGGTCATATCACCAGAATTTAACTCGATCATATGCGTTGTGTAAGATCCTGCACCCCTAGCGCGTCTTCCATGAAACTGTACCTGCCCTTCCCATGCCATGCCCCACCCCAGTTGGTTAAGTACCCAGACTGCCACTTCCCTGTTACCATGGGCACCCCCACCCTCCCCCACAGTTATCACTAATCTCACCCCCCGCTGCGGCCACACGTGGGTGAGATTATCACGGGATTAGCTAATCCGGATTAAGCACGCCTGCTGTAGGCCGCGCCTCGTCATCACAGAGGATAATCCCTAGTTATCCAAGGCACCTGCGTTAAGCATCGAGTATACATGGCTACTATTTCTAGGAACTATTATAATTTTGTCTTTAACAAGTTATAGTTTCACGGACAAATTTGCTGTCTGAGCAGCATTTTTTTTTTGATTTCAACAACAAAAAACATTTACGCAAAGCGATGGCAAAGCAAACCCCGTTTCATTCATTTGATGCAACTGACTGATTTTAACATCAACGCTGAATTTAATCAACTGGAAATATTTCGTTGTCGCTGTCATTTGTTTCCGACGTGATATCTCCTCCGGTTTCCATGAATGATTCGGCATCTTTCTGTCAGCACAGGGCACGGTGTATTACAGCTTCAAAGCGCAGCTCGGTGTAGGTAGCGCCCGTTACATTAATACACGGCGCATTCACGTGTCTATTAGCGGTGTAATATACGAGCAGAGCTCCCACTGTTTCTCTGCACCAGACGTCTGTAATGGGCGATTACACGATGGGAGTGCCCGGGGATTCTTTTATCTTTTTATATACAAAAATAATCTACGTTCACGAGTTGTACGGAAACCCTGATCATGTATGTCGAGGTCCTGTCGTTGTTGGTTGGTTTGTCTCTGTAAATCATTTATTCTTAAATACATGTCGCTGTGTGAAGATGTTTTTTCTCGCACGGAAAAAGTTCCATCTCGGGGCTGCTTTTGTGTGTTTTAATAGTACATGTATATTGTCCCATCCTTTCTCCTTCTATTCACCTAGTTTACCTGCATAATTATGTACATGACTTCTTAGCAGCATCCGCCAAACTGCGAGTGAATTATAAAACTCACTGTGGCTTTGTTAATAGAGTAAAATATCCCCTGATCTACCATTGATATAACCTACATTTCACATAGGTTTAAGTTCCATGTGCTTGTGTTTAATATCGTGGTTAAACGGATTTGTTTGGGGAACCTGTGAAAAGCAAGAACCACTGCAAGTTTTAAAATCGCCAAGTCTGAATGGCAGTGCATTTTTAAAGCAAGATTTCGCGTGTTTATACATTTATTGCGCCTGATTGGTCAATAATAGATAGAGATATTTATGACCTCTTTGTTTATGTCTCAGAGATGATATTTTCAAAGTTTTCCAGAAACACGTTATAAAAGTTGTCATCTGAAAATGTTACTCTAGATACTCAACTGATGAAGAGCCAGCATCTGCTACAATAGTCAGTGTCCGTGTCAGTATGGTGCTATTCCCCGAAACGGCATCGTTACGTCGGAGTTGCACAACCATTACGTCACACAAACGAATGACATCTGTCAGATCCCAGAACCGGCCGTTATAAATAATCCATTCATGATCCACGATTAAGCTCTGTCCAATCCGGTGAATCCAGATCATCTGTCATCCCCGACATTAACACGTGCCAGTGGGTAACGTGTTTACACGATGACGTCATTTGTTGACGGTAATTACGGCTTGTCTACGCGGTTGTTGACACAGTTGTTTGCAGATGTGAGAAGAGGTAGTGAGAGTAAACATCGATGTGTATCCATGTGTAGAATTTACTCTCCGCTCGTCTGAGTTAGAAAAACACAGACAGCGAAATAAATGGATAATTTTCGGTAAATAGTTTTTATTGTCATGCGAATATTTGAGTCGTTCTTGTAACAATTACGCCTGAATTTCATGTGAGTGTGATCATAAATTTATATATGTAAATGAGATTGTGTTCGATTAATCTTTATTTACTCCCAATGTGCTCGTGATCAAGCCAATTCAATTGTGAGATCGTTTTGCTGCAATGTTGAACAGTTGCTTATTCGGTATTCGGGCTTATCACTTGTTGTAGATTTTACAGACGATAATCACCACACCGGGTCTGTGTATCAGTAACTCGAGTTTTATTCGCTCCCCTATGACGTACTTTATTTCTGAGGTGAATTTCACGTTTGATCAGGGTGTGATTTCGGCGTGTTCTGATAACTCCTCCACCCCGTGCGATTATCAACGTCACCTTTAATCAGGAGCGATGGTGACTTACCTGATTATTTCACGCGATATGCGCAGAATTACCAATTAAATTAGCGTCACCATGGTAACTGTAACCATGGTATCTGTGACGCTCCGGGGGTCCGACTTCAACCCTAGCCCGGGGTGACAAGTATAAAAACATATACATGCAGTCTCTGTATTTATGTAATTATGTAATGTTACTACAGCCGCCGATCGATATAACGCGGGGCACGGGAGAAAAGTTTGAAAACCGCGTTATATCGATCATCGGGGAATCCTAAGGGCGACGTTTGACCCGCGTTATAATAGAAAGTAGCTACACCAAATCTTGAAATCTTGAAAGTCAGCAAATCTTGGGGACTCGTTAAGCCTGCGTTATAATTAAAAAACGCGTTATATCGCACCGCGTTATAGCGACCATCTGCTGTTGATAAGCCGCTAAGTACAAACGTACTGTTTTATAACATTAGTTTAACGACGGAGTCTGGGGTTGCAGTTTTTCTCAGATTAAAGGTGAACGATTTCCCAGTTTTACCACAGCAGAGATATCACGCTGGTTCTACACCCCCGGAGGGGGGGGGGGGGGGAGCCGGATTTCACCGATAAAACCCGAGGTTCTCTCGGTGTATGCAGCTCTGGGAGCCATCAAGTAAAGTTCCCTATACCTACATAGATACATTTCACATTTATTTGTACGTTCAAATGTTGCCGCAAATCAACTCTACTTTGATAACGTCAACTAATTAACCCAATCAAGCAGATGCATTTCATATCCATCTCCAGGTCACATAGTTTTTCCTGATATTTTCAGCACTGTTTTATGTCCGTCATGTCTGTTTTCTGGGACTATGTTACCTATTACTAATCACGGTCTATTTAATCACCTTGAGCAGACATTCGGTGACCTTGAGCACTTATCCGCACTTGTATTTGCCGACTTTGATCTTGAGCGTGTTATATTTTACTGATATTTCCCACGTGTTCGCTGATTGGCCGCACATGGTTTGATATTTCACATATTAACCCGGCACCCTGATATCAGAGGGCAGACCCTCGTATCAGCCCTCGTATCACCTCAGGGCACGCGCGTTCCCCTGCCACAGGCGCACATTTATTTTAACACTTGATTCTGACAAATTTCATCATCAAAGAGGGCGAGAGGAGTTTTAGGAATTTAATTCCCGTAGACGACGGTGTAGCGTGATACGGGTTTTAGATGATAATATGCTGGGATAAAATGATGTGACTGGAAAACGTGACGCGGTCTGCTGAGTCAGTTCGGCGACATATATGTGATGTTTCCATCGTCCTGTGCTGGTTTAATGAGAACATGAGAAGCACGCTTAGAGTTTCTGTCAACAGAGTGTGGTCTTTGTCAAGCGAAATAAATTACAAATCAGAGTACTTGGCCATGGTGTGTCTGGTTTGGGGGGGAGGTATCTAGAAATTCGTGAATTGTTTTCATCAAGGAACTAGAGAAGTGTTTTCTATCAGCGACCTGGATTCACCACGAATATCTTCACGTAAAATTGACCTCCACGTGTTTCACAACTCTAGTAACTCACGTAATTCTCACCTCTCCCGAGTTACCGTTACCATGGTAACGATGATGCTTAGCGTTACCTTGGTAACTATGTGTGTTTCCGTTACCTTGGTAACGATGATTGTTAGCGTTACTTTGGTAACGATGATACTTACCGTTACCTTGATAACGATTATTATTAGCGTTACCTTGGTAACCAGGATATTTAGCGCCTGTTGATTATTTACACACGTGGGGAAGCAAGTTTAATCTGATACCAATCGCCCGTCAGGTAAAACATGGATGGTTAATCCACACTTAATCTCACGCTAATCCGTCTGTTTTACCTGCAGGTGATTACTGACTGACACAGGTGAGTGTGTTACCTGTATACATCAAAGGCATTACCTGCGTTCACGTGTAACGTGGAAGTAATCAGATACAGGTGTTACACAGCGTGATGTTCTTCTACTCCTGATTTCCCAGTAGTTTTTAGTGAGCTTATCCTGACGTCTCGTTGTACAAAGAAAATTCACGTCTTCCAGTCTTGTTTTATTTTCCTCTGTAAGCCAGCCAATGTACAATAATAAGACATAGTTGGCAAGTACTTGTGTACATGTTCATGTATTAGGGGGAGTCGGAATTTCTGTACCAATTCATGTTACATAAATAGATAGAATCAGGTTGATGTATCACAGGAGAAATGTTTGCTGAAATATTACGTGTCCAGGTGCCAGGTTTATGATTATACACGTCCGCCCTGTCAGGTTATATACTGTTATACATAGGTTTAAATATAGGGGGAAACTCCAGGTATACGTCACAATCAAATACAAATTTCATCATTTAATTCGGGGTCCACTGCTTCGCCGGCTTGTGATCGAATACATAGGAATCTCAAATATTGATTGATATTATTGAGTTTGTGATGTGTTTTTTTGTGGATCTGGCTTTCTGGCTTCAGGTGGTCGGATGATTAACGTTTTAGTGTCAGTCAGCAGTCCCATTTATCATCTTGTTTACCTTCGTCACTTACAAACAAACAGATATGTCCTGCTCGTTAACAAGTTTCTTGGGCTTTTTTAAACTATGCATATAGAATCTAGTTTGCTTACCACCAATGTTATTCATCTGAAACTGCGGGGTTTATGAAATGACTAAATTTTAAATCGAGCTTAAATGTGCATGTACATGTACCTTGCATACAGCCATGTAAACATTATTTCCAATTTCGGAAATCAACTTATACTAGCGATTTACATTTGTCTTTATCAATCAATGTAATAGCTACGTCCTGCCGAGTTTGTTGTTAGTTGTTTAAGGTCAGTAGGTCATGACCCTACTTGACCTTCACATTAGAGTAGGATTTAAGGTCAGAGCGGCTCTTGACCTCTTATTTTAAGCAGCAGATGATATTACCCTCGTCGGTAACACAAGTGGTTAATACGAGTCATGCAGCCTTCCCCGCAGGGCAATATCACTCAGACCTCGTATACTTGTGTATATACATGTTACAGTAAATAGCTGTTTAATATTGAAAATGCCACGCTTGCTGTACTCAGACTTGTAAATGTTTTATATCAGGACCTCCAGGGATGATATAAACCCACAGCTTGATAACACCCTCCTGCGCGGGACGATAAGGGTGTGTAGTTTAATATTACCTACAAGAGGGGCAGTAATTCAATGTTAATGTTTGTGATTGACAGATTTTATTGTGAGAAATGCTCCCTCGCCGACCGTGCGACCTTATAATGCGCAGGTCTGTTGGTGTGAAATTACCTACTGTTTATAATACAGGGGCCACGAATGAGCTCCGACCAGGAGAGATAACGTGTGGATTCCACGTCAGAACGAATTTGATAACTGGTCTGACTGAAACTGTGGCCAGCTAGATGCGCATGCTCAATGTGCGTTGTTTTAGTTTCCAGTATTAGAGATGGAACAAATCTTGGTTGAATCCTCGACTGCTGTGGGATCTACTAGTTTCCAAAAAATACCTATAATATTCACAGTTGTTTAACAAATGGAAAGGCGCAACTCATGTTAGTATTTTTAAAAGAAAACAGATCGTTGGTTCCACTTTGGTCGAGTATTTATATAAAAACAAAGACTATTTATAGCTACATGTATAGCTACATGAAGATAAACCCACTTGATATATCTCTTACCTTAGTTTTACCTCCGTTTGTACCTATGATTAACGGCTGATGAACGACCGTTATCTTCTCACCTGTCATATCATACCTGCTCACTGTCATATCAGCCATGCTCACTCTCATATCAGCCCTGATAACCTGCCAACACCAGGGATGATAAATACACATTGCCATGGAAACGTGTTAATTTGATTATGATATACTCGCACCACTAACCATGAAATTGTAAACAACCCAAGCTTATATATCGTGTATGACGAAGATAAATAAACACTTTCCGCTACGCACACCTCTAAGTTTATTGGTTATAAATATCAGTTATATTTCTACTCGTATATGGAGATATTTGATATTTCATTCTACTCGATGCTGCCTCTTTCTATGAACATGTAATCACACGATTCCAGGTGTATTTCCCTGTGGCAATGCCTCACCATTTATACGTACACCCGAATATCAAACTATTTGCTTAGTGTTAGAACTTAACAACAACTGACACGGTTATTCCGTCACCATGGTAACCATGTACACCACATAGTTTACCTCACAGCTAGTAGTATTGTTGCCCGTATTTCGGCCATGTTTTACACCTGTTTGTATTGTTTTGCTCTGCCTGTGTAGATCACGTGGATGTATATTTCCAGGTTTACGCGAGGCAATGTTCGCATCCATAGTAAGATTTCACACCGTGCTGTGTATCTCCATCATCCTGTGTTCCCGTGTATTAGCTGTGTCATTCTTCATCCTCCCTGTCATACTTCATCCTCCCTGTCAGTCATCCCCTCACAAACAGTAAATCAGTCAGCGCCCTCGAGAAAACCTCCGCCCGGCATCCCGCGGTCCAGAACTAAGCGAGCAGATAGTAAAACACCGCGCATTCTGCTGTGGGGGTCCCGTCAGTTCTTACCTCTCCTACCTGGCCAACTGTTTCCTCACCACCCCATATATATATAAACTACTCATCTAACCTGCTGGTTATATATCAGACACTCGATATAACCCGAAATTATCCAAATCTATCTTCGTCCCTTGATTGGATTTTTTAGAAAAGTCTCTCTTCTTAACGTGGGTCAAGTGTGGCACATAGGAATACACGTGTACACATGTTAACTCGATATAACGCGGTTGTTGAGGCTTGTCAATCGCCTCCCGCGTTATATAAAACATCAATGGTGCCTCTCACGATTTGATGTCGTCTATGGATAAGAACCTTAATTATTACCGCGTGTTATACATATTTACATGTTATTTTACCCAGAGTAGCTTATATCAGACCGATATCGCAAGGTTTGTATATCTAATTGCATCCCGCATCTCTCTCTGTGTGTATCAGGCGTGGGGGGGCCGATCAGTACCTGTCAGATAAATACAAGTAATGGCCCACTGTCAATCAGCAATCTTTCACTTAAAGGTCACAGGTATGTGTGAGTACATCTACAGTCAATCTATCAACAATCCTTCACTTGAAGGTGAGAACATCGATCACTAATACACAGGTATATGTGTGAAAATACACAGCCAATCTATCAACAAATCTTCACCTAAAGCTGGACACACTTGTCAGCCCTACACGATCTTATCTGACCCTTAACCCGGAATCTCTGAGGTGATATTTGAGAGGAGAAGCTCCTGTATAAATGATGCTTAGATTCGCTTAGATAGATACTCAGTAGAGGGCAGTGGTGGAATTCTACTTGACATCATGCATCGAGTCGCAGTTGCTCAAATGGGATTTGCTCAAACTTGACCCGTTTAACCTATCACCTGCTCAGTGCTGGCTGAGTGACCCAGACTACTGGACTCAGACTCAGAAACTCACGAGTTAGGGTTCTTGGTTTTCCGGAAGTCAGACTTCTGCCTGGTTGTGTTTAAATGAGCAATGTTCACTGGGAAACGTCGACGGTCAGCAGGTCACATCATTAGGCACACAAAGTGTCGGGTTGAATAAAATCCCCTGAGTTTGAATATGACTTTTCAGAAGTTCTTGAAGGCGCTTGTATTTTTCCTTTCAATACCGGCACTGCGAATTGTTAAAGGGTACGTCATATGCGATATAACACGGTGTGATTATTAAAATAAAGTTAAGTTCAGTGAAAGTTTAGTATGATATCGGGGTGTTTTGTTTAAATTTAACTGATTTGTGTATAAACCTGTAAATACCTGTACATGTACCCCTGTATTCCTTCAACTCCTTGTGATTCATGTATTGACAACACCTCCCTCATCTTACATCAACCTGCTTAATCGTTACCATGACAACAGCTAATACATGTTACCTTAGTTACTATGACAGCAGCTGATACTTAGTTACCAGGTGTTTAAGTATCCATGACAACACAATGGTCGCTCTAACCGATGTTTACAGATTTATTTACGTAAACAGACAATTAACGTCCGACCGCACACGGCATTAAACACGCCGCTCCGCTCTTAAATTGTGTTTTAAGGAACTATAAAAAAGTTAATTAATCTTTGTATTCAGGTCACGGTCACGTCTTGCTGAATGTTACAGCTTACACCTACAAGTGGTTTACATACAATTCGTACAGTGCACAGTAGACGATCGATTCTAAATATCGCGTGTCCACAGTTGCTACCGATCGTTGCTGTCCTGTATAACGCGGGCCAAAGATCGCTCATATAATAGTGATCGATATAACTCGATTTGTGAGGATTGTCGCGTTATATCGATCATCTACAATACATGCAGCTTGGTTGACACGTGACTTAAAAGGTTTCCACGAATTGATATTGTCAATTATATTCATAATCAAGGAGTTGTCAAATTGTTCCTATGATCTGGCAGTCCGTGCCTCAGAATGGTGATACGCATTGGTTTACAGCAATGGAGATCTATCATTGTTTATAGTTATTATTAATATGCCCTGTTGAAGTGTTGTTTCGCCTCAGTGAATTGGTCCCTCAGATCGATTCACTTTCCCATCGAGCTGGGCTGTGCTGACGTGAAGCTGTGAACTGATCCGGTAATGACACTAGAAATACTACAGATCAATGCAATAATTCAGCACGAGCCCCATCAATGTCATGGTTATCATCCTTCACTATTACTAGTCTGGTATTCCTCTCCCTCTCTCTCAGTCCCTCTCTCTCCATCTCCCAGTGTTTGCTTAACACAAATGGAGGATTCAATTAATGTAGCTATCCGATATAAGGCTATCCTATGTTAGGCGCTATTCGTCCTGTATCCCTCTCCCTTTCTCCCGGTCCCTCTCCCCATCTCCCAGTGTTTGCTTAACACAATTGGAGGATTCGCCGTGTTAATGTAAGTAGGGTAATGGATTAGTAAATGTTGAATGTAGTAGGGCAATGGGCAACTCGTGTACCCAGACCTTGTGTCCACTCCATAACCCCACATGTATACATGCTCAGGGAGGGGAGGGGGAGAGGGGAGGGACCGGGAGAGGGGGTCAGGAGAGGTCAGGGGATAATTCATGCTCGATTTCTGAGAGTTAAGTTATGTTCACTTTACAACCCCACATGTATACATGCACAGGGTGGGGCAGAAGAGGAGGAGTGGGGAAGAGGGGAGGGACCGGGAGAGGGGGTCAGGAGAGGTCAGGGGAGAGCGTAATGGAGTGGACAGAACCATCGGACGGGGGATGCAGATATGGGGGGAATATTGGATCGGGTCACGAAAGGTTACAGACCCGAGACAGAGATTATATCAGGAATGCGTCGGTTCCCCGTACCGCTAGACAGTAGAAGTAAAAGTATTCCGTTGTCGAAGAGTTTTCAATGCATTAAGCTCGAGTAAAACCTACACCAGTGGCGTTCCCTTATCTACTATTGGTTCTATTACGGTTTCTTGAAAGCACTTTTTGACCTTATGTCATGTTTCTTCGATACATTATTTCAGAACCTTGGTGAAAAAGTTGATTCGGCTTATCAATGAACCAATGTTTTATATCAGGCCCTTTTTTGGTGATATATGGCTACAATTCTCTGGCAAAGAGCAGAGGTGGATCGCCGTAAAAGGGCGAGGTTTTGTGAAATCCATTATAACTGTAATACCTATAAACCTGTTAATGATGCATCGATGTGCGATAGATTAACACGAACAAAGGCGGTGCATTTAATCTGTGGCGGATTACAGGATTAACGGATTAACGGTCCACTGATCCGTGATATGAAAATCCCGTTATCTAACGTTACCCAGGGAGACGCTGCGTCATCGCGGTTTTATTGTTACCATAGCAACCACTTAACCCCCTATTATCAACCGCTCATCCGGTCTGCGCTATTCCATGATTTCTATAGCAACCAATCACCATGGATACCAGGAATAGCGTGGCGATATCACTGAGCACCAGATGATTAGAAGTCATCTCTGGGTGCTGTGGGGGTTTTGTTATTTTATCACAGCGCATTTGTGAGCGATTAATAGGCGCATTGTTGAAAGTGGCTTATCTCTCTCTCTCTCTGCCGGGTGGCGGATTAACTGGTGATGTGGATTAACTGGAGACGGTGATGTGGATTAGAGCTCGCACTGATTCTATCAGCGGCTCTGATATCTGGTGATATATATATATATACAAGAGTCCCGTTATAACGCTGATGTCGGGATACAAAGGCCCGATCAGCGTTATAAACGGGAAGCGGGAGTGCTTGGGTCAAGTGCAAATGCACTGAGCTTTGACACTGGGGTATTGGTCAATGAACATGTACATTTTTAAACTACTCGGTACTTGTACATGTATTTTAAGTAAATAAGATGATGCAAACATGTGTACCTGATGATTGCTTGCCCTCATATTAATTTTTTTACTTTGAAAAAGAATTTTTTGTAAATTTTAAAAATTGCCAGAACTGTTCGGGGCTGTCTATATCTTCTCCTTCCAACCACATGTATGCCCAGTGGTTTCACATATTTCTGAAGCCACTACCTTTTCTGTGATCTGACTACATGTAATCCAAAAGGGGCACTAAGCAATCTTCAGTCAACACGATACAAATGTTTGTGTATTGTGTTTCACAGCTTTCCGCGGGGGAAAGGGCCGATTAAAGTCAACAACAAATCAGCGTTATAAGTTGGGGGACACGCCAGAAAAACAGCGTTATAAAGACACTAAGTCAGGGGACAGGAACACCAGCGTTATATCCGAATTCGCGTTATAACGGGACTCCTGTGTATATATACACGGACATGTACAAATTCAAATTCAAATTAATATGTATTTTATTCGAGCTAATCATACAATATATAGCATGGATTGACGCAAAATACTGTGAATTAGTATATGGTGTTTGCCTTTTTTTAATAGGTCAATGAATGATATGAGTTTGATATGTGGGTGTAAGAATTGGGTCAATGTTTGATGACTAAGGTGTTGCACCGGCAATCTCTTGTCGCTCCTTCATCTATATGATTGATTGGCATTGAATACGAATGCGGCTTTATATATCAGGTTCTCGCCGTCAGACATAACTTAATCACCTCCTCATTCGAGCAAATTGTTGGGGCTGCTGAATCAAGCTCGATGCTTTTGCGCACCTGAAGATGTGGTACTCATCCCCCGCCTCGTCCGATCGGCAGATACGATATACATGTTTGACGGGGTTACGGGGAGGCGCTGGTTAATAACCCGGCCCTCGGTGATCGTGCAGGAAGGGTTAGATATGATAGCAGATGTCTGCACGGCACCACAGGGCCCGGGGTGGGGGTGGGGGGAGGTGGTGTTACGCGCTGCCCATATTTCAGGGTGGGGTTGTGTGGCCCGCCGATCCAAATTTGGGGTTTAAAATATTTAAGTGTTTGCAATATACACCCCAAGCAGCCGAATGGTCCGATGAGATTACGGGGTTCATTCAAATGGACGGAGCTCGAAAACGAGGGTGCTATGCCGATACACATACCCGTATTTTATATAAGGAATCCCCCCTCCCCTCCACCACAGGCACAGGGTGGGAGGAATTCGCTATCTCCTGGGAAATCTCGGGTCTGGCGAGAAGTGGAGAGGTGAAAAACCCGCGAGCTTCCACGAGAGAAAGCGAGAACTGATGGCGGGGCTGATAAAACAAAGATAAATGGTTTCCCTTATCACCGCCTGGTGCTGCTTAACAATGGCTCAGGTGATAGAGGAGAACGCATTAGAGGGAACCTGTAAATACTTCAACAATCTGGACGGAATTTCTCGGTTTAGATCTTAGCGTAAAATTCACAGTTTGCCTGAAAATTATACCCAAGTTTGATAGCGTAACCGTTAAGAAGATGCAGCGTTCACAAAGTAACTTATATGACGGTTGTATTGGATGATATTTCTGTTCGGAGTTAATACGTATTAACGATGAGCAAACTTTTATTCAATGCGCAATTTTTGTGGATTCAGATCGAGGCTGAGTTAGACGAGCTGTCGCGTGGCGGCCAGAAGGTGGCGCTAGTCAGAGGTCAACCTGAGGTGGTAGGTCGTGACCTGACCTTGTACGAGCACGCCCTCTCGCGGGTGGGGTACAGGGTGGACCGGAAGACGCAGCTGCCGACCAGAGAGGACGAGAGGGGAGTGGAACAATTAGAGAAAGGTCAGTTCAAG
>JAXGGS010142642.1:0-18355 GCA_035585475.1 Armandia brevis
ATAGTGTTTCGAGCACCTTTACCGGGCCTAATAAACACAGGAATGTTAAAAGCAATGAGTCTTTATTGTTGTATGTTTACCTGAGCAGCCCCAGGATTCTACATATGTATAGAAAACTCAAATTGCCCGGCAATGTGTCATACGTGAAAATGATGATTATTATCCCAACAAGTATTGAAGTGAAATGCAAAAATAACATACATATCATTTTCATGTCCGATATACTTATTCAACAGATGGCTAAGTGATGTACATGTAGTGACATGAAAAAATTTCATCAATGATAGTTTGTTTTTATAATTGTTTGTGGAGGTACAAAGAGGGTGCGACTGATATTCATTTTTAAAATCGAATATTCAATTATATTGCGGGCATTTTGGAAGCAAGTCAAATGGGCTTTTGAGAATTCTATATACTTGCAATAAACCTTTTGCAAGATGTGCACCTTTGATGAATTACTTGTAATATATCTTCAAAGTTATTAGGTTTCATATTGCTGAAGACGTACATCCGAATCAACAAAACAGCGTTTTCTATGTGTTGCACGCTTGGGATATCAAACGATGTCAATCATATCAGTTATTGGCTGGTTGACTGCCTGACATTGACAAGTTGCCTAAAGCCCTCCGATTTTGAAAATTTCTATGTCCCAGAATCAGAACTATGTGTAAGACATAACTGCCCCTTTTTTTCAAAATTTGTCTCTATAAAATGTAAACTTACATTTGGTGTAGAATTTTCGCAAATAATTATCCTATACATTTATGAATAAATGATGTTTCATCTTAGCATGTATGTATCAATTCTTGTCAGTACAACTGAACAGTTATCCGCCCGTCTTAAATTTTGAACAAAATTCACTATGATTCACACAGGACAAAATACAATTTGGCTGGATTATTCATCAACTAACAACTTTAATCATTCAGAAAGTGTGTGTAATAATGTCAATAAATTAAGTTAATAAAATGTCCAAAAACTGTACAAACTATTTATAGCTCCAGTGAGGCCAAGACTGTGATAACTTTCAATGACATCGTGGTTCCTCATCTGATTCTTCTTGGCAGCTGTCTGTGGATTTCCAGAAGTGTGAATGGACAAATGCAGCATCAGTTCCATCTAACTGACTGCACGGTTACTAAACTCAGCAATATAAATGTCCAAGGCAGGCCATGTCATCATCTATTTCACCATCAGAGGGCTCAGCTATCTTGAACTGTTCGGCCATGTCTGTGACAGTCATATGCATGTATTTCCCATGTTAGGCTATTCACAGCCATATAAGGAAACAATAATGAACACAATATCTGTCAAGTAACCCTCATTAACATCAGTAACAAAATCATTCCTGACCTGCCCTATAACCCATACGCTCCAACTCACTAGGTGTCACCACTCACCAAGTATTCCTAATTACATAAATATTTATAACTCGCTACTACTACCCTCGTAAGTAGTACACAAACCCAGAACAAAAACAGCCATGGAAATCGAAACGACTAGGTGAAATGGCTTACATGTACATTTTAGTTGCACATGAACATCTTGCGTGGAATGAAATAACACATGACGCTGAAGTTTTAACTTTAACCATCGCCTGATAGAAACCCTGTGAAAGGGCGAACACCTAGCATGTCACCGATGGTATTGTTCCTGACATCCTGCTTTTGCTAACTAAAAAGATATAAAAACGAATTAATTGCGATTTCACATAACGTACCTAAACGCTGTTTGATATTTTGTGAGGTGCTTTTTAAATACCTTTATCTTTTATTCTGCTCAAGCAAGATTCAGCAAAGATCACGCATGACAAAAGGACAGTGTAAAATGTGCACGCGGTTTAGTGTTATTAACTTCCGAGCATCTTTTAAGTCAGGTAGGGGTGAGTAAAGTTTCACTTTAAAAAAAATATTTCATCAAAACGCAATTACACGGTTGAAGACAAAAATTGTAAGCTAGGCTGCTTCCTCGAACGACTGCGACATTCGTAGCTGCCGTGCGCCGGCTTATTAGGGGTCGTGGACTCCCGTGGCGAAATAGACTGTGTCCAAGATGCTCAGTGGTGGAAGACGAAGAACATTTCTTTCTTAGATGTGATATGCACAACCACCTGAGACAACGCCTGCTGCCAGAAGAATTATATCTGAATGGTGACGAGTCCACAGTGATAAAGATGCTGAACAGCGCAGACATCAATATCCTGAACAAAGTAGGGAGATATGCAGTGAAAGCGATGAAGAACAGAATTTCCATACTCACAGACGAACAAAGGACGCGCTCGCAAATATCATTATCATTATTATTATTATTATCTATTATTATCTTTCAAGCCCCATGACAGCCATGTACAAATTTAACTTTATATAATCACGGTGGATGTGAATACCGAACAAGCATTCCATTATATTAGTATTTTTTTTTTTTTATATAAAATCGCACCATATGGGAATAGGATACCATACTAGTCCGGCGATTATTGTACAATGTGAATGGATATTACGATGATCGGCGCAACTCAGGGTTTAATCGCTTTAACATGTACAAATACTCGTGTTGAGCTTACATGGAGTAAACCAGCATTTCTGTCATGACACCATTTTAAATATTTGCTCATATGTCATGAGATCAAATGTTATCATGTTGGTGCCATGCAGATCGACTGGATTGTGCCGATTCCTACCTCCAACCTAATATACACATAAAATCGGGTCAGCAAAAGCTCAGTTAAGTCCAGTGCGATGCTGACATGGTTGTAAACCATAAAACGAAATAAAATCCTTTGAATCCTTTATAATCATAATTTATTAAAAAATACACGCTTTATATGATAGCTAGATATAAAATAATGCGAAGATAAAATAGTTTGAGGAAGAAAGTCCCTGAAACTATCCATGGTACATTGCGACATGAATGTATAAAAGCTGGCGCATTTTGAGCGATTTATTCAAACATGCAGTTTCGGTTAGCCGACAACTCGCATTGGCAACAAATAAATAGTCCTGACCGGCGCGATGTGTGAAAGCCAAAGCTCCGCAGAAGGACTGAAACACGACTTAACGGAAGGTGACAGGGATGTCATCAATGCTGGGCCAGCGTCCAGCAGCACCCTGGCTTCTCTTATGCTGATGCTTTATCTCGTATTGATCACGATTAACGGGTTAGAGTAAATGTTGACCGTGTCAAGTGAAATATGCGACCGCTCTTTGATACAGAGATATACATACAAGCATGATATATAGATATACATCTAGGATCTATTTCGTATATGATCTCTTTGATATTCAGCCTTATAGTTCAACTGTTCGCAGTGATAGGTCGCTTAACTAGTGTGCTATAAAGTTTCATAAAAGATGAGTGTTTTGGGTGATATTGCTTGAATTTTCATATATAAACCGTTTTTTCAACCGCATTCGCCATCACTTGCTGGCCTTTGTATATCTACATACAACATCACACTTTATTTTCATCGCTTAAGTGACAATTATGATTGCCAAAAAAATAATTTTAAAACTTTTTTTAGGCGGAATTATGCCACTTGTGATTGTTTTTGTATCACTCAATTCGTATTTCTCACTATCAAATGAGTCTTCCAAATTCGATTCCATAACGTCATGTATGGAGACAAGGACAACGCCTATTCACCAAATAACAGGTACTTAAAAATAGCACTCTAAATTTGTGCCCTTCTTTGCATATTCTTTTTACACAGTTGTACTCATAATCATAATCAAAATATTCTTTACTAAATTATTTTTTAAATTGTTTCTCCACAGGTTCAAGAGGGGTGCACTCTGAGGAGAAATATGCCAGCAATTCGTGAGTCTCTAGTACTGTAATTTGCACGATTATTTAACACAGCTCCTACTCGGTAATATTTTGCGCATACTTTTAAATATACGTGAATATAGCGGTTTGTTTCATTGAATGAATAGTGAATGATTTTCTTTTGCTGTCCACACTGAAGTTTTCTGTCCACACTGTTGTTGAGCTCTTCAGTCACCAAAGTGACTGATGACACACAAGAGACTAGCAGCGAGACAAAACCTACAGAATCCCTCCTTAATTCACCGTGCAAAAGTAAGAGCACGCAAAGATTATTCAAATAAATCTGGCTCAAATGATTCCGTGAATCAAATTCAATCTCGAGTGCGTGTGTCATGAACGCATCATCACAGGTTAAATGTTTTGATGATTGTCAGGAAGTGATCATTTGCTTCGAATTGTCAAAAATAACCAGATGTCTGATTCGTTGAATCGGGAGGAAGGCAGGTATGGAAGATTTGGGGTTGAATGTTCAAGGATGTGTGTCCCCAAACCATCTGCTTGTTACACCGATTTCTGGTTTCCACCAACACGTGCACAGCAAGCACAGTGGATCCAGGTATAGACAAAATACATATCATAAACACCGCACTAAATGCTCTTTTTATTGAGAAGAAAAGTTTATAATTCAGATCCTATACCAGACATTCCCAGTTGGGTTTAATATTTGTGTTTCTTCACTGTTTTATAGGCTGACTTACTGCAGAAACACATGATACTAGCGGTAGCTACACAGGGCAGGGGATATAATTGGAATTTGCTGATGTATTTTAAACTGGCTGTGGTGGAGAGCGACAATAAACTCTTGTATTATCATGACACAGAGAACCTACTTGCTGCAAAAGTTTGTGATTAGGCCATATAGAATTAATAAGTTGTTTCTCATGGGCCCCCTCTTTTTATTTGAAATCTAAAAAAGCAAAAAAAAAACCGACCCCTATTTCTCAAAATAAAATAAAAATAAAAACCTGAAATAACATTGAAGAAGAAATGGGGAATTGAGGGTCCCCCAGACCCACTTTCAAAAAATACCACACAAATGTACCTTAAACCCTTAATAGGCCAAATATTTGTTATTAAAAAAAGAAAAAGTCACCTGCCACCCCTACTTATTTGGGTGCCCGCCGCCATCCAAAATTCTTGTCGAGAAACAAAACAAATAAAATGCCGATACCCGCCCCTTCCTTTGCAAAAAAACCCCAACAAAAAGCAACAACTTGACCTGCTGTCCGTACTCCCAGTCTCAAGCAAATAAAAGCTTGAGAAATCACTTATTAATTGTATTCGGTCTTAGTGTATATATCATATTGTAAAGTATTGTATCATTTGTTTGTTTGCAAAATATGTATTTACAAACTTGTGCGCAAACTGGTTGATAATAGAAAATGAAATATAATTTATATTAAATATCAATTCATTTAATAACAAATTAGAGATATGCATATTGGCAGTTGTATATAACATCTCCCCAATGGTTGATTGCATGCCCATTTATTATTTATTGTTTTCCAGGTATTTGTTGGGACTATTAACAAGACTTCAATCAAAACAAATGAGTTAAGTCCACCGATGATCGGACGTGTTATAAGGCTGCTACCTGTTATCAACAGACTTTCCGTCGCCAAGTGGGAATTGTTTGGCACCTTAACCAAGTAACCTTTTCCTCCACAACACCTGAATTGTTTTTATGATAGAATCACGTCAATAAGACACCCCCGGGGTCGTGCATTTCTATTTCTCTTTAAATATCATGCATGCATGGAAGACTTGTAAATGTGATTATCAATGTTAGCTGCTTAAAATATAATAAATGGAATATAACATCATAATAAAAGTCATAACAATGTTGCTCTCAAATATGTCTCAAGACTGAATGTCTGATAAATGCCAGATGGGCACCATACTATTTCAGATAGATCTGTACAACTATTTATGATTATAAGTCAATAAGACTAGTCCTGTTATCCTTATTGAATACTGACTCCGCATTAACAAGATTCAGCCTGGTTTGAAGTACAGCTCTATAATTTAAATAAATGTCATGATAAAAAAACATTCGGTGCCTCAGTGGATTTACTTGAAAGCTGATTCTTGGCGAACAGGGAATACCAACTTGTTCTAACCATTTAGTGTGGATAAGAGATTGGCTTCGTTAGAGGCAAGATTTGCTCACTGATGAGCAGAGCTAAGCCTCGGCAAATGCGATTCATTCGATGTTTCTTAAGTTTTGACCAGCCTCATATGATTAGATTGTTTCTAAAAGACTTCAAAGGAAAGGTTTGCCAATAGATTTCTATAACCAAAGCCAGAGTACATACAATGTATCAATTGATACCAGTGTATTCACATAATTCTGACTGGAGTGGTGGAAACAAATTTGTTAAATGTTGGGCATTCAGGATTTGAACTTGGATTGATGTTGATTCATTTCTATGTATCAAATTGCACGTAGCTACAACATCAGATATCGCGTTGTCATGGTACCCTTGTGATCCGGGATACAGGGCAGGAGTTTATTTACCGAGCAGGTGAGATCTGTGGGGAAGAAATGTGACACTTTCTGTGATCCTCACTGGGGGTCTGTCATCTACTGACCTAGTATCGCAAATAACTTGCGTTTCGGTCCTGTACAAAATATGAAAGGTCAACAAATTAACAGCATCCTTAATGATATAAAACTTGACAGTCACCTTAAACCTGGTCATGGTGTGGAGCACAAACAGGCAGAACACAATGATACATTCATAACAGCTCAACTTATAACATATTTATAAAGACAAAGTATTTATTCGCGACTATACTTTGATTTAAGTTCTTTAGTTTATCTTATTACCTTTACTTTTGTTATCTTATTATTTCCTAATCCCAATTATGTTAAAATTCCAACACCTTTAATAGGGTTGGTAAGTATAAATTTTATTATCACTTTTTGTAATCTTGGAAGAAGAATGCTTTCATTAAGACTCTGAAATGAAAATATTTTTTTTACATACCTTAATCTAATTAATAGGAAGTTTTTGTCACACTCTAAGTAAAATTAATTTCATTTGAATATGGATGGACTACTCGCTCGAACAAACTAAAACATTTGCGGTAGATTAATGGAATTGAACAGCCCAGAATAATCTTTGCTGTATCAATGTGTAAATATGCATCTTCACAGGAAGTATGGTGAAAGGTGTTACGTGTGGTTACATGTAATGTTCCTAGGGCATCCAATAAAAACCATAAAAGCAATACACCTTATATGTTCATTATTTAGTATCATTCTGTCATCCAAATCCTTCAGGACAGGGCGGGGTTATATTTGAATCTCTGAGACCTTCATTTAGCAAAAACTTTTTTTGATGAGGTGTTTAACCACTTCTACAATGAAAGATCTTGTTAACATTATTTTCACAAATTTATTGATCTTATTTTTAAAAGTTGTCCCAAAATGTTATAGTTATTACATGTGAAGTATTTTCCAGTATAACAAATTATATGCCTAAATAAAAATCGAGAAACTATATAACTTACACATCATGCTTTTCCCCAAATCTAATCAAACATTTATTAATGTAATAGATGTATTTTAAATTTTGTATTGGTATACTACCTGTTTTATGAGGAAATGTTCATATGTATCTATTTATTGAAATGGAATGTCTAAAATTCGCTGTAGATAATCTGTTGCAAAAGGTGTGAACAAAATAGCCACCTGGGATGCCGAAACACCCCACAGCACAGAATGAGGGTAAAGTTAAACTACATATCTGATTCTGATTGGATTGTTTTGTTACGCAGATTGTTTGGAGCCGTTTATGTCATCATTACGAGCGGACTTCCATTTGCAATATCTTTTAAGAAATGAACTTATGACTATTAGAAGTATACCACCGACTATAACTACAGCAAGTATAACACCCACGTTAGCATCATTTTTCTGCACAACTTTCGGTTCGGTGATGTTTCCCATCATGTCAGAACTGACAGTGTTACTTATAATTCCTGATGTGAGGCGGCCAGTGGAGTAGTACATAGAAGTAGTCGGGTACAGGCTTGTCGGAAAAACAGAACTGGTGTCAGCTAAGGACCACAGCTCTGTCAAGGGAACTGTACCATTCCATTTGCACATATCACCTGTAATTCAATTACACGCCTAATTAATGAATTAGCATTGTCAACCAAATTTGCACGAATCAATGATATAAACAGCAATCATAGATATAGCGTGCATAGAAAATACAATTACTTGATTGATTTCTCTCTGGACAGTGGGATAGGACAAGGTCTTTGTTTTTACATTTTGGTAAATGATGAAAAACACCACGTTTTAATTGTATATTTAAGTTTTGGAGCCAGGCTGCACTGCAATTGCACTTTAGTTCATTCCTAGCAAAGTTGATGAATTGTAATGACGGTTCTATGCAAAGTTCAGGTGAAATTTCAGTTAACTTATTATATTCAAGATGTAGTATTTTCAATTCTGCTGCAGCATGCACAATGTGCGGTAGTAAGATCAGGCCATTCTGATGCAGGCTGATTATTTTTAAAATAGGGAAGTTTTCATCATAAATGGTATCATTTGTACAATGACCAAGACGATTTTTAAAAAAGTTAACTTTTTGTATTGTTCGTCTGATGGCGCTTAAATCCGGTAAACAAATCAGCCTGCCTCGTCCCATCAACAAGTTTCTCAGCAGAGTCCCATTAAAGGCAAGAGACTCAACCTGTGTGAAGTGTGAATGGGATATCGATATTTCTCTCAGTTCTGTAAAACCGTTGAACGTCCCATCATGGAGAATATTTTCTGTATTTTGTCTTGAGATGAAATTGGTCACAGTGTGGACCTTCTTTATACTATGAAGGGACTTAAATGATTTGGCTTCCCAATTCTCATATCGTGCTATGTATCCACGGCAACCGTCCATATAAAAAGTCAAAATAAAACACAAAATACACAATACAAATCGCCAAAGTATTACTTTGAACATTTCTTTAATTTTACCGTAACTAAATCTGAGTTTCAAATCACTTTAAAAAGCTAAAGGTTAATGTTAATTCCGTAGCATCTTGTGCTTGCAAATGTGCCGTTGATTCTTTCTGAAATAGTATTCAAGAGGGACTACTGGCTGCAAATTTAATCACATTCGTATTTCATACATTTCAACATAAAAGTGTGAGAGCAAATTCCGGACTAAAAGTCAGGATCCCACTTTCTGGATAATCACTTTTGATTTATAAAGTCGAATACACATTTATACGTTTACTTCATCCAAAATGTTAATCTTTGTTTGATTATAATGATATCAATTACAGTTGATATAAGAGAACACGACTTTAATTAGATTGTTGACGATCCTATCAGTGGCAAGTGATACTTTGATGTTCAGTTCATCCCAATTGTTAATTTGTGTTTGATTATAATTATATCAATTCCAGTTGATGCCAGAGAACAAGCCTTGTTCGGATTGTTGACGATCCTATAGATGGCAAGTGATACTTTGATGCCCATCAATGTTTGATTTTATCTTCTCAACTGTTTCCACAGAGGGCAGGATATTTGATACTTTATGATCCTCAAAAAATGTATATGTAACTAGTCATTTAATTGAAACCGTAGATGATATCCATACAAAGTTGATTTTTGCGTGAAGTTCGTGGTTAAGAGACAATTGCATTTGAATATGCAATAGTTTTTACAGGTAAGGTTTCAAGTTAGAAAAGAAAGCAGTTATATTCATAAGGTTTCATATTACTTAAGTGTGATGAGAGATTCTGACAAGACTATGCAATAATAGATGTATATTTCATGTATAGGCTATAGTTTTATCTAATCATTTTACCATTGCTATCGTGTAAACTTTGAAATTAGATTTAAACATATTCATGCTCGCCCAAGCCGTGTTGTAACTCACATTGTCTCACACACATACCAGACAGACCCCCAGCACCCCCCCCCCCCCCACCCCTCTTCCCCAAATACTCACACACTCACCAACTCCCGTTATTACCACCAACTATCTGCTCCCGTGTTTCCAAACACGGCTGAATAAAGATGTATCACTGACTGATTTGAAGATGAAAAAAAGTATTTTATAAGATCGAAATTCTAAGATAAGCTATGGAAAGCCTTATCAAATTACATATCGGTATCCCTTTGGGGCTGTAATGAGTTATTTTGTTATATTGTAAGTGACCCATGCTCTATAATGACATTTCCCGAAGCATGCCTACAGCAGATCCTATCATAAACTTATTATCAAGAAAACACGAGCAGGTATAAAATAGTCTAGTTAATCATATCTATGCAGAATATATCTGTTTCTGCTAACGCTACTCAGTATCTCCATGTAAACACACCGCTAGCTTCTTTAAAGTAATCCCGTGTTTAAAAGATTATCCTTTTGTTAGCTGAGCTGCACTGTGCCTTGACGAAACATGCTTGTTCATGCCATGTTGTTTTGTGCAGCTTTCATGTTGCTCTTGAAGACAGGAAATACTAATGGAATTAGCATAAAATGGGAGAATATGAGTCATCATGCGATAGCTGAATGTTTAATAAGTTATAAACCTGCTGATTCGAACAAGTACATGGAACTAAACTTTCACTTATTTGCATGTTTGCAGAATAAAATCAAAATGTTTTATTCTTCGAAAGTCATAACTAGCAGTTCAGTTGCATCTGGTTTTATTAACTCACCAATCGGACATGTTTCATGGGTGGCAGAAAGAGGAGATAAACTAAATACGACCACCAAAATTATATCTAATCCCAACATAGGACTGAACATCTCTTTCAAGACGTTTAATATGGGTTATTATAGAAATTGTATCCATGAATTCATGAAAATCGATTCGCCACGCCTACGATTTCAGCCTTTTTGTGGGAGGCGTTTCCCTTGGGATCAAATGATTTGGACTGAAGGACGTACCGAGCTTGCAGTTTTCAGTGGTGGGGACTTTTCAGTTGATATTCTTATGATGTACTCTCCTGAAAACAGAGACAAGATTATTAGATATGATGCTGAGTCCTCCCCCTTAATGCTAACATCTAATAGGCCGGTAGATCGTGTTAATCTGTGTTCGACAATACACGCAAGGCACATTTCAACATTAAAACAACGTGAAATACGGCTCATCATCTCAGCAGCCATGGAAGCTGTGCTGATACACTATGAGTCTTATTACTACTCCCCTAGGAAATCAATTTTGGTAGAAGTCTTTGACGGGCCGCAATTTAGTCCGGATAATTGTATATCAGATGCGAGCATGACTGGGGTGAGTAACTCCCCTGTGATTGGGGTTAGGGCCGCTTGGTTTCTATATAAGACATGTCATGGTCCAGAGGTGCACTTCACTTTCAAATACGTTGCAATATCTAAGTCACATCAGGCAGTGAGAGTATTCAATGTTTCACAACATAGTGACCTTAAAATACATTCAGGTGAATATTGTTCGCCCAAACAAGGAATCACGTTTTGTATACTTCTGTTCGAAACACTGCATCAAAACACAATTCAGAATAACGCTATGAGAATGAATTTCATGTATGAAGGTCCGGATGTGTATGACTGTTCCTTTGGTGGGATTCAGTTGGCAGAAAGTTTAGTGAGGACAAGACACAGTCACTACATCAAAGTGTGTCGAGACTTGCAGTTCTGGCTGAACCATGAAATAACGATACCCTGGATACCATTTGTTATAATTTTACTAAGTTACAACACTCATATATCAGTAAACCTTTCGATCAAGCAGTCAGTTTGTTTGTCCCATGAATTGGAAACAAGGCAGCGCTCTGTGCACTTGAAAATCAATCATACGTGTGCTGAAATAAACATTTTTCCAAGAATGTTGAGGAGAAATTCACTAACAGTCAATGCACATGTTGCACGACGATATGTTATCAGTGTGAAAACATTTAGCCCACGAACCACCATACGTTGTCTGGAAAAATTGAAGATTAATCCTCAAAGCCATAAGGTAAAAAATTGGCTAAACAACATAAGTCACCACCACCAGGTTTTCAGAGAATATGGAGGATTATTTTCATTTTTGTACACACGAGATCACGTGTGTAATGCACAAGAAATATGGGTTCAGATAAAGTTTGAGTATACCTGTGACACGGAAGGCTTTAGATTCACTCTTCTTGGCAGAGATTTGTATGAGGAGCATTTTTCCTTCTGCCCACAACTTTACATCCCACCTGTTTCAGCAACCATACTAATATACACTGGGTTGGATGAATACCCTAAATATGTTGCTAAAGAAACCGCTATACAGGAACTTGAGCAGAATAGCACAATGCTAATCAATTCCAGATATCGTATAATAACGATGTCTTTTTCAATTGAAAAAAAATGTCGATGTTATAAAAGAAGTTTAAGTATACGTCCAAAAGAAAGGTTGACACTTATTTCCGATTTAACAATTACAATATATACTGATAGTCTAGATATTACGTTGAACCAGGTTGTAAATCGTGCTGCGCAAATCCATCAGAGACAAAGATGCACAACACCTGAGGAAATGCCTAATGAATGCAAACTAAAATTTCAATTTGGCAAAGCATTGTTTTTACCCATTTCTCAAGTGCAGGGTTCTCTGGAGGTCATCGACCAGATGTCCTACAAATATAGCACTGGTGATAACCAATACCTCGTTTATGTGTTTGACCCTCAGCTAGGAATAGGACAACATCCTTCATGGTTGGGCGTAAATAGGTTTTGCAACTCCCAAAATATGACTCTGCTGTCAGCTTCTTCAGGCAAAACTGTGGAAATATTGAGAGACCTCTATCAATTATTGATGGAGTTTAGTTGCAAACCTAAAAGAAATGTTTTCTATAAGTGCCGAACAGATGAATCAATCGTGTATTTCAGGTCCAACTCACACATGGTCAGTAGAACTATTTTATCATTGGAGGTGGCAAATATATTCCATGAATGATCTATATTTTAGAGATCAACTATCTACATTTCATTTTTTAAATTGTTTTGTTACTCCAAGTTTGTCCTGTCTCCTTTTTCAGTCCAATTCAGATCTGACTTTCTTCAATGGAGGCTTGCACAGGACATCAAACTTGAACAAAGAGTTTATGCGATATGTTATGCCAAAACTGCCAGATTCAACTAGAAGAGCATATCGGTATGCAATTAAAAGGGATCATCATAAATCTGAAGAATTGTGTCTAGCAGGACATTTGCACAATGCATTGATTCCAAATCTTCCATTAATGATTGTGGGATGCAGTGATCATTATTTGAATCAAGATGGCTTAATCATATGTGAACAAGGAAATGAAAAACAACGCCTAACAAGTGCTGGCGGTAACGGAGGAAATGTCCCAATGTACAATGATCACCTCCTATATGTTTGCCTCAAAAATGGCGGAATATTGCTAAATAGAATATGCATTTTATTTAAGAAATATACCTGATATCTAAGCGATCAGAGTAAATGTAATTTTCAAAGTGATTTGCAACTTCCACTACTTAGCTACAGAAATAGTTCCGAACTAAAGCTCATGGTGATTTCTGTTTTTGAACCATGGAGAATAAGTAATGTGCATTCAAGTCATTACATCTTGTCGAATAATGTTTTCATAGTTGCAATATTTGCTGACAATGATTCAGATGTTAAGCATTCACTGACAAAATGGCAGGCTCTTCCCTTACATGAATTGAAACATCCTCAAACTAATGCGAATGTAACTTGTGCTCTTGAATATCCAATTAATATTCCTGATAAGATTAGTTGCTCACAAAACCAGTACAAGTGCCTTGAGCACACATGTATAGCTGCTGGTTCTGTATGTGACGAGTTTAATGACTGTCCCGGGGGTGAAGACGAATCAGAATGTGATAGCATTATATTTAAGGAGGTGTATCGGTGTCACAATGGCAACATGATAAGTATTCACCAGAAATGTGACTTTGTTTCTGATTGTGATGATTCCAGTGATGAAGACATTGAGACGTGTGAGTATCCAGACTGCCTGGAGATGTACAGATGTAATTCAGGCCAATGCGTTCCAAGGAAAAATGTTGATGACGGATTGTTACACTGCATGGATAAGTCAGATGAAGTTCAGCACGGAATTGCGGAAATGCCATTAACTATTCATTTGAACATATGGCAAGAAACTCAGTTCTCCAATGATGCAGGAATAACAGATTTAAATGAACAATTTAACAGGACAACCATTTACATTAGTCTACGTGAATTTTGTGTCTTTAGATTAAATGCACATGGTCGACTCATGCCAGATTCACATGGCCGGCATCTTCACCACTGTCTCGATTACACTTGTGTAGGTTTATATAAATGCAAATATTCCTATTGTTTACCAATTGATTACTTTTGTGATGGCAGACAAGACTGTCCTGAAGCAGATGATGAAACTGGATGTCCTGATGGTTTTCTAACATGTCCCGGCATGCTACGGTGTAAGAATCACACATGTTTGTCACAGTCACAAGTTTGTGACGGAGTGGTGGACTGCCCTCTGGCGGATGATGAAAGAATGTGTGCCACACAATGTCCAGTGTTGTGTCTTTGTTATGGTCGGGTTTGGAAATGCCAACAGTTGAATATAAGCAGTCTCAATGTTGTTCATCAACCCAAAGCTCTCAAGGTGCGTTATATGACAACGGACAATGACTTGAATAAACTTTCGTCGCCAGTATTCGCACTACTAGAGACTTTGGATGTGAGCAGCAATAATCTCACTTCTATACCAGACACCATAGCAAGTTTGAAAAGGATGAAATATGTGGACATTTCGTCCAATGCAATAACTGTGTTAGGCAGCTATGAGTTTAAATTTAATTCTTATCTTATATCTATCAATTTAACCGGAAATAGAATTACAGAGATCATGAGTTATGCTTTTGTAGGTCTCAGCCAGATGTCATTTCTAAATCTGAGCAATCTTCAATTAAGTTCCATCGAAAATGAAGGTTTTAAAGGACTGACTAATCTGTCCTTGTTAGATCTTTCTAATAACAAATTAAGTTGGTTAAGAACAGGATGGTTTCAAGACTTAAAAAAGATGAGTTTCATACTTTTGACTGGTAATCTTATTGTAGAGGTAGACATGGACATATTTAATGTACCAACATCTCTACGAAATCTTATTTCAGACTATTCTCATCTCTGTTGCCTCTCTACAAGCATTCTCATGTGTGATGGATTAAACTTTTCTTTCTCAGCATCTTGTACCAAAGTCTGTGAAGATAGACTTGTTCTAGGATATAGTTTGGCTTTGTCAGTTACTTGCCTAGTCATTAATTGTGCAGGCATAGGAATTGTTTTGTCTGATAAATCAAGCCCACTCACCTTTGTCAACATACTTTTAGGATTTACGAATTTGGCACAAGGTGCTATATTAATGTTTCAGGCTGGGTCTGATCTTTACTTTGGAAAAGGTTATGCACTGTTCTCAGAACGATGGCGGACAAGTTTTCCTTGCAAATCGATCGCTTTCTTATCACTGTGCTTACCATTTTTATCCCAACTGATGTTTTGTCTTGTTGCATTTAACAGACAGCAAGCTGTACAAAATCCTTTGCAATATAGAGCTGATTTAAGCAAGTACAAATCTTATAATGTTAGAATTATGTTTTGTTGTATCTGGCTGTCTATAGGTTTAGGAGTACTAGCTCTGTGGAAATCTTCTTTCTTCTTCAAACTTAACATATTACCTTCAGACCTATGCATTTTCGGACATGGTACTATTGAATATGAAGTTATTGGTTTAATATTTGTTTGGATGACATACTTAGTCTCGCATGGTTTTGGAACATGTTTAACAATACAGTATACTCCCGATAAGTCGAAGTCGGGTAACTCGAATATTCGGTTAACTCGAACTTCGACTGCTGGTCCCGGGCCCTACCATCTATAAACCATACACAAGGCTCCCCCTAACTCGAACTTCGGCTGTGTCGAATGTTCCGATAAGTCGAACCTATATCGACACCCCCTTGCTGTGAATTACATGTAAAAGACTATGTTTGTCTCGAACCTGTGTGCTAAACTGATTTTCACACATGGTTCAGACAAATCAGTAGCCACCGACGTGGCTATTTACATGTTTTAGCAGCTTTTTTGTTGCTAAAATGACCCGAGAAAGCACTTGCTTTCATATGCGCAATGTGACAAACAATGGATAAGTCGAACTTCGGATAACTCGAAGTAATTGAGCGAGTCCCGTGAACTTCGACTTATCGAGAGTATACTGTATATTTCTATGGCACCTTATCTTATGTTTTACACCAACACAACTCTGCAGATTTCAGGCTACAATCAGATACAATCAGGTCTCGCTATGCCCGGGTCCACACACGAATATTCTTTATACTTTTATTCTATTCCTGTGTCAATTTCATCCTGCTCCCATTGACATTTTATTTAGATTACCATGATAAGATGGCGAGTTCTATTAAAGCTCAACACCTGACACTTCATGGTGTGCTCCCTACCATCAACCCTCTGTTCTTATCACTATCAGGCTCCCGTGTATTTAAAACAATTTTCGCTTTCAATAAAGCAAGACGCCAAGCCCAAGATTCTCAACTAACTCACATGCCGTCTCAGTGATTATCAAAAGATAAAATTCAAGAAATTGGGGAGTTACGTTAAATCTGATCATGATTATGTTGGACAATAAAATGTATTACCAATGTCTGTAACATTTGTGTATTGTTTAATATGTATGCGTCTTTGTTTGTGTCATATTTAGTTGTCCGGTGTTTGTCACGGCGTGGTTGCCGCACCACAATGCGAGTGATGAGAGTGATGCTGCTCCCGGTCACACCTGAGTGACCCGCACCGGTCAGATGTTACTCCCAGCAGATTATCGTAATTGGTCAGAGATCATCTTATCTCTGTCACGTGATTCCCCGAAGTAACCGCCAAATCTCTAACGCCCTTTTTCGAAATTTAAATTACAGTTAGTTAGCAGAAAGCCTCCAAACACTTCGCATTTTGTATTACTTTCTTCATTGATTGCGCTTGAATAAAGTATTCCGTAGAATATCTTGGACTTGTGTTATTTTACCTAGAATAATTTGATCAGATTATACATCAAGCATACATCAAATGATTTGATAAATTAGTACGGTGGTGGAGGGTGGCGAACTTCTCATGGTACAGCTGACACTGGTATAATAATATATATCATCATCATATAAGGCGATCATATAATATCATTGTTATTGTAAAGTGACGGTGATATATACTGTAACACTGCATCTCCGTTGAGGCCCCCTGATGTGAAGTGGCGGATCAGGGATAGGATAGACACGACGTTTGATCTGTCGGGGGGTTGATACGATTCCCGAGCAAACCGCATACATGGCGGATTACACTCACTATAGTATTCCCTGTCACACGAAATATAACAAAACAAAATCACATGATGTTATGGGGAAAAAAATTATCCTATTTCAAACACACCTCCCGTTTATCTTTTCAATTAAATCACACATGCATCACAGGTGCAACACGTTTACATTGTTATAAGCAGCCGCAAAGTTAACAACACATTCTTTTGATGTACTAGACCCTGGCCACTGGTGCATGGCGATTGACACAAATAGACACAAGTGCGCAGTTACTTCCATCTTCTCCTGTGTGACGTGTCTCATGGGATACAGTTATTGATATTAACTCCTCATAATCTGCTTCAAGTGTGACATCTATATAGTGAATGGAATATTTTACTGCTCCTGCAGCCAGACAGGATTCTTATTCATTCCATTATTAATATTGTTATACCATAATTCTGAAGGATGAAAACTTCCTGGTTTCGTGTGGGTGTCATCTTTGTGACAGTAGCGACACTTGCTAGCTACGCGATACCGCTATCTTTGTCTTTCACGGGTTACACGGATATAGAAACTATATTGGGATATTTTGATTTTGCACCACTGATACTCACGTGTTATTTAGGATTTCACATTATCTTTCACCCCAGCAGGGATGAGCCTGAAGTTAACATAGAGGCAAATTTGACGAGAGGATTCCTAAAACTAGCTTGCATAACATATATCGTGGGTGTTATTCGTCCTGTGTTAAGAGCTGCTTATGAAATGCAAAGAGAATCCGCCGACGCCAGTTCAATAGCCTTTGCATGGGTGTACTTTGCATTAAATCTGCTATTCAACGTGCCCATATCGATGTTGATATACCCATTTCTGATATTGCTTCGACCGGAAAAGGTGGAATCACCATATGAAATCATCCCTCGTTTAATCAATGCGACACAAACCAGGTATTACCCTAACCATGACATATTGAGTATGTGTAAACTATTGACTCTGACTGAACCCTTGCCAGACACATTCGTGCTAAAAGCAGCCTGTTTTAGACAGTTTTCATGGGAACTATTTATGGTTAACGGTGACATGAACTTGTTCACTGGTACCTGCGAGCCATGCCTGGAGTTTTTGGATTTTCTGTCTGAAATGAAAATGTTTGAACAAAAACGACTCAACCTTCAGGCATGGTGCCGATATCACATTAGAAATAACGTCAGAGGGAA
>JAXGGS010142753.1:0-18353 GCA_035585475.1 Armandia brevis
TCTACCGTTATATACGCCTCGTGGTCAGCTGTAATATAGAAATACATGGTCATCTATCGTTATATACGCCTCATGGTAAGCTGTAATATAGAAATACATGGTCATCTATCGTTATATACGCCTCGTGGGCAGCTGTAATATGATAATAATTATAGTAAATAATACGTGTCAACATTGCTTGAGCAGCTTTGCATTAGTAAAGATTTCAATTGAAGATTTAAAGATCTCACAGCCAAAATCACAGCAAAAAAGAAAGTTATCAAATGTATATAAAATAAATTAACCGCGTTTATGGCTGAGAATAAATATAATAAATCATTCAACAATAAACAGAATGTCTGATTTTCACTAAACCATCAGTGTAGAGGCTAAAGGAGTAATATTATCAACAAATGCTGGAATCATCTGTATATAGCAAATATTCTCACCTTGGCAGATAATGATCATTATATAAAATTATCTGAACCGCGTGGTTAGCTGTAAATTAATAAAACAATACATTCAATAATCTGTACAGAATGCAGATTCTCAGAATAACTCACCTTGGCAGAGTGTTGCCAGCAGCAGAAAGCACAAAGTTTGAAGAAGGGCAGCCATCTTCTCTTGTCTGGACTGATGGAGAATTCCGCCCCTGACGCCTTATAAAGGCAGAACACGAGCTCGGGATAACGTGAGGCCATCTCGCTGTAGACGAGTGAAATCTCTGACAGCTGACGCCTGCTGACGTCAACTGTAAAATCTAGTTTTATCTTACATTTATTATAGTTTTATGTAATATTCGATCTTAACTTTCATCACTGATCAATACCACCTGCATGTGATTAATTATAATACTCCATTGTTTATTGAGTTGTCCTCATGTATGGACAGAATGCAGATATTTCAGTAAAGTAAACATATAAAACTATGATGTTTCTACCCACACGGGAGAGTTGAGATAAATTCAATACAGAAATACGTGACTCTGGTTTGATGGATGTTACAGCAGGCGAACCGAGGTTTGAGGACACGATCGGATGATCTCAAGTAAGGACATGCGATTCACGCTCTCCTTTCTATTCAATATAAATGTGATTTATCAGCACTGTAAGATCAATATCATAATGGCCAAGATGAAGAAATCATTTACTGCGTAGTTCTAGTTTTAGGTTCCAGAAGGAGATAAGGTTGTATTTTATTAAAATCTTAGGCGACTTCCTTCAATCTGAATATTCAAGTAATTTAAGTTTCTGATCAGATATATGGCTGAAATGTAAGGATATTCAGTTATGTTACTTTATTCTTAGACTAGAAAAACATATTATTACCCTTTTTGAGAAAGTCACATATTAATCGTGACTTGGATATCGTTCAGGTACTCTCAATACAGACGATAGTGAGAAAGTGGCATCGTTCTTATTTAGTGTGACGTCTTCTATTTTTCTTGCTTTATGAACTTTATACACACATCTAAAATCTGTCTCATTTCAATATCTATTTTTTACCTTGGACCAAACAAGCGGCGTTTACGACATATATAGATATCGATAACAGCATAAGACTATGTTAATGAATACAAACAGAGTAATGTTTTTGGAAATTGCAAGGACAATAAAATCGTTCTCTAATCGTATTAAATGCGATTGTAAAATGCCGCAATAAGAAACATTCTAGAATAGATGTTCTTTATGTTCAGGTTTGTAGCCTAAGTTATTGCTCCTCGACTAGCTGAAGGACAAGTTAACATAAATCATCATTATTGATAAATATTGACAAATTATCATCTGCACATCTATTTAAGTTTCTCTTGTTGCTGTGAGTTCATTGAGGCAAGGATGGACCGATTAACTTGTTGTGTAACCTTGCATGAGCCAGCACAACCTGCTGTTCCTGCTCAATTAAGTGCGCAATCATTTATCTGCTTTTATTAGTCGGGCTGACAGAAAAGTAATCTCTCACCTGTAGGTTTTGTGTCTTGCGGTTATAATATTGATAACTGTGATGTATTCCTCCTGCATTACGCAGCTATCAGGGGAAGTGATTTCTTCTTGTAGCCAATCAGCATAGAAGCTCTGACGCGACTTCAACTTGATATGGCGCGTTTTACCCTAGCATTAGAGGTCAAATCATATGTGACCCTTTTCATGATTAAACAATGTTATAGACAGTCAGCATCATTACATTCATGTTATAAAGAGGTGCTCACACTCATGAGATGACATGCTGAGTTATTGAGTAAGAACCGGGGGAAACTGATTTAACCTCCCCCAACCATTTCGACCAAGTAGATGCAGATCCAGCGCTAACCCTAACCACTGATACAAGGCGAGTAATCTCGGAGGCTGTAATGATACAGGTAAATATGTGTCCTGAAAACCAGGGATAAGTGCTGGGTTTAATCAATGTTGGTTGTGGAACAAGTGTCATGTGATGATATATGTACGATGTAACACAATTTATCATGATCTGGATAGACGATAATTTAAGTTCGTTGCTTCTGACTGTTCCATATTTGCCTTGATCAGTGGATGTATTAATTTTAATAATTAAATGACGTCATGGTTACTATGCCGATCTTATAACACCGAACGTTATTACGAACCATCGGCCTGTCGACGAGTTCGTTACCAACAGCACAACAACAATACACACTTTTTAAAATGGCAAAATAAGCATTAAAATAATCTTTTAAATAAAATGATTGTAATCAACCGAGAACACGAAGTTTTCCGCCATATAATGATTGTATAAGAATCCCGGTATGTGATGTCGTTACACGGTTAACAACGGTAACTAATCAAGTATTCCCAATTCTCTTTCCTATAGAAGCTTTGGTTCGAAATAGACAATGATAATTATAGCCTTTAAGAAACGAGTTAACATACATATTACCTGAACTGATTGTAAATTTATTTGACTCACATTATGCTACTTTTCAATGTGTCGAACATATCGAGAGAGACACAGCGATGCCATAGTGGTAACTTATGATTACCAGTTCTGCTTTTATTAAGGTCCACCATGGTTGAAGGATGCCAAATCAGGCAAAACTATTTTTCAGGCAGATAAGCGTTTATTCATATTAAATTTTAATACAATCTGATTTTTGCGAGGACTAACTCAAGCCAAATTAAAAATGGGGAAATGTTGATTTTGTTGATGCAGAAATCGTCTGAGAAATTAAATGTATCAATTTCCGTTTCTACTCCTTCAACTATCAATGATCAATATTCGTCATACGCATCCTGTGTCCCGTTATTATGAATCGATGGCTCTTTTAAATATATCCGAGAGTTCGAAGACCGGCGTACACTCAAGCATATATTATCATATCAATATATAGATGACCATCATGTATATATGGTGTAATAATACTATCCAAATTATTATATGTTAGTAGATACAAAAATATAAAAGTGTGGAATAACAAATATTTCCTGTACTTTTCATGTTATTATGTAAATTTTAAACTGTTGATTACTTAGGGCATGTTGCATTATAAAAATATAATGTCATACAGATAAACATTATTTGATCATTACAGAGGTCTGATTTTATACCCTGTAAGCATAAAAGTAAGCATGTATAGTTGATTATGGCAAATGCTATGTATGTTGCTCTGATACGCGGTATATGAACATTACATGTTATAATACGTGTTTTCCATCCTAGGAATCGTCTGTAGAGCAAGTTCATGTAGGTACTCGTACTGTTCCTGTAATATAAAACATATACTACATGTAATACATATACATAACACCATCTAACTACATCACATGTAGGTACTCGTACTGTTCCTGTAATATAAAACATATACTACATGTAATACATATATATAACACTATATAACTACATCACATGTAGGTACACGTACTGGTCCTGTGATATATAACAACTATAATATATATATAACATTGTATAACTTCAGTTCATATATATACTTATACTGTGCGTGAAATATTATTCATAATTATGTAATAAATACATCATAGATACATTATAAATAATAGTACCACATAGCTACAGGACAGATATTCAGACTATTTCGTGAATACAATATGAATTCTATATCATAAATTAGCAGAAAGTCGCGATGGTCACAACCGCCAGACGATCACATGACATATTTCAAATTAGTGGTCAATTGTATGATATGGTCAGGTAAACATATTTCTAAGTAGTATGCATATATACGCAGAACATGATAAGTGTATGCTAGAGTGAGTAGCATGCTGACGTGAGCGATATATTATAAATGTACGCTAGGATGAGTAGTATGATTAGTAGTAAGACAGGGATAGAAGTATAATTAGTAGTATACTGACCAGATCCTGTATAAACTGAGGACGATGCAGACACGTGTATCGGGCAGACATGAAAACATCAACCAGTTTCTCAGCTCTCAATTTCTCCATCATAAACCAAGCGACGCAGAAAACTCCAGATCTCGAGGCTCCGTCTCTGAAACATTCAGATGAAAAAGGGTTTCTAGTGACAGTTAACGTGCAAGCCATTAACTCAGATAGCAGTTTTACATCTTCAATATCGAAGTAGGATTATTTAACGTTGTATGATAATGTAAATTATTATTCATTGTGACGTCCGTGCATGCCATTCTTATACGTCAAATATATCAATAAATCAATTAATCAATGTGCATACTGGAGTCAATATGGGATAATACAATCATCTACATTAAAAACAGAGAGTAATGATGTTACTCACAGACATTGTACAAGTGTCTTCCCTCTCCCTCTCTGGTTCTTGCTGATCTTCTCTATCAGATCCAGAAAATCTCCCGGCTCGGGGGTGGACTGCTCTTTATCCCAGGTAACATACTGGTAATGTGTCACTTCTAACGCGTCAGGCTAAAGATAAGAGCATTAAAGTATTAATGATTGGAAGCTAATTAATGAAAATATAACATGAGCAGTAACCATCATAGTAGTTGCCGATCCTTGATATCAAATTTAAATGTCATAAACGCTACAATTGGTGTCTTTGTATGTGCTTTAACCTTTGAACTCACCTTGTTTTTGAGGAAAACATTGAACTTTCTCTCTATTACAGAACCTAGCTCCTCCTGAGACACTGACGCCACCTCTACTGGACCAAAGTGTTCCTTAGGTTCCTCTTCTCCCGGCCAATATTCTGGCATTGTCTATGAGCATAAATTTTGATAATCTGGCATTGTATGAGGAAGTTAGAAACTCATTGATATCATATTTGTTAAAGCATTTAGAATATAATGCATGCTTGAGTATCTTACTTCGTACGCAAACAATGCTAATTGCGCACGACATCAATGTGAGAGCTTGAACAGTATAAATAAGTGCTCAACCGCTTTCATAGGAGTACTAGTGTTTCTCCGACAAACCGCACTTTAGTCGAATACTTTGATGACTCCAACATAGTTCACCACACACATACTTTTTAGAAATTAACTGAATAACTAACGAATTTATCACCTTGTCGTTTTTATCGATTTGATCCAGCATGACAATTGTGTGAATTTTCTGTTCATAGACAAGTCTCCAGAAATCTGTGACAGTTTCCGGTAGGGGATGCTGGGTAACAACCACAGATCTCTCTTCTCTGTAACTCTGGTGATTACATTAGGATGATTTACATACAATATGTAAACATATCAATAATGTATCGGGACCAAGAAATAATATTTAAACACATTTTCCCTTTGTTGAACTATGAATTATTGGGCAAACTTCGGGTGTGAATTATCGACAATGCATGTTTTACTTCAGGGCATTACTCTAATTTCTAGGTCAAACTCACATCTATCTGAACAGCGTTAATGTAATCGTTTCCTTTGTCCTTGGCCACCTTTGTGTTCAGATAAGGTCTCCTTTTATCAGCTGTTAAATAGGTAAAATGTCACGTTACTAAAGGTGTATGGGATAGCAGTCTAATGGGTTAATTTAGAACATTGCTATAATAAATACGTGGTATGATGCTTTGTATCCTGTTCTTGTTGATGTTAGCTGTTTTCTGTCCTTCGAGTTTATCATCTTTTTTCACTATCAATGACTGGAGAGTCTAGGAAAAGACATGTTTGTAATGTGGTGTATGCTGTCCTATTAATACACATATTGTATGCTCTGTCTCTCTCTCTATATATATAACAATGTCTAAGAAGCCATTTACATTACTATATGCACGTACCGAATATTGTTTGGCGAGTTTTGCCATCTTCAGATTTGGTAATTCTTTGCTGAATCTTTCCATCTGTAACAAAGTCTGACCGGTGCGAGAAAACTCCAGCAAACATTCATAGATATACTGGTACTGCAGCTAGAGAGAGAGACAAATATCTCATTCTATCAACATATAGTAGTCTGATATATGACATGGATACAAATGGCATTAAATTTAAATATGAGAAAATATTTCTAGAATGCAAGGAAATGCAAATCTTATCGAAATCAGATCTCTAACCCTGGTCTGAACAAGTTTCATCCTCTCTGTTCGCATCTGATTAACTTGTTTGACGACATCAACTTGTTTAGTTTCTTCAGCTTCCTGTATCAGGCAATCTACAGCTATATAAGTCCCTGTCCTTCCTACCCCAGCACTGAAAACATAAACGGCATTCAATAATCAACAGAAATATAAGTTCTTGTATTTCCACCCCATCACTGTAAAGACACACAAGAAGTGAAAGTTTGTCTTTAGTCTGAATACAGAATATTTACAGAGTATGTTATGACGTGGTATATCGATATGTCGAATCCACATTTGGAAGCTACCCTAACTGGGCTATATTACAAATTTACCTGCAGTGAACAATCGCTGGGCCCTCATTGTCATTCCAGAATGACCTGACCCGGAAGCGGAAGTTGAGCAGGAAGAATGGTTGTGCTGGGACATGTTTATCTGGCCACTGAAGGAACTGGAGCTGGTGGACGGTTCTTCTCTCCGTCTACAAGGCAGGGAAATAACTGTCTGAACTTTGCTGTCATAAATCAGTTTGCATAAACAGTCACAGAAATAATTCAATGTCTTACGTCTTTAGCGATTGTTAACGTCCTGATGATATAATCAATATTATTCTCGGTAGATACGGTCTTCACAGTGACGTCACCGTATGTTTTTCTAGCTCCAGTCTCCTCGGCCCAATAAGCGCGACATTTTATCTATGATGAATAAAATAATTACGTTCCAGCCACGAAGGTTTGAAATGCACATGTATTTCGTAATTGCGGCTTTATTTCTGTAGAATAAGCTGGAATAAGGGGAATCTAAAAATGTTGTATAATCAAGAATTATTTATTATTCTTGTAAACTTACGACTGCCATCTCGACTTCCCGTGTTAACATTATAATTATACTGGATTTCTCCTGCCAAACCATCGACCAAAATTCATTCACTGTGTGCGGCTGGGGAGCTATAAACGTCAAATAACTTTATTTACTAAATAAATAAAAATGCTCGCATGATTTATAAGAAAAGTAAAAAGGTGTTTGTGTCCTATCGTGATATTTTCATGAAAGATTAAGTTGCAATACTTGATACCAGACAAGTTTACCTTGTGTGGCAATGTATTCTTTATCCTTCCCGCCGTAACCCTGCACACATAAATTAACATATAATTTACATTATAACCGTGCTTCGTGATCCGACAAGGAAGTGACTTAGCATATGTATACATCTACGTTTAAAGAGCATGGGTACATGTAGTTATATAACTTACTGTAACGTAGTTCGCGTTGATATAATCCGATTCTCCCTCTGCTAGTTTAACACGAGTTGTGTCATCTACAGCACAAATGTGACTATTAATCATATAACAACTTAATCTAAGGTATAAAAATGTGTATCTACAAAGCCTTTAATTTGCATGTTAGCATAATACTCACAAGCCACTATGTTTTTGTATCTGTTTTTCTTGATATTTTTAGAGCTCACGGCAACAGAACATTCCAATAATTGACCATCCGGTATAGCCTAAACATGTAAATGTATTGCATCACGGAACATTGTTTATATAACAAGTGTATTTACACGGTTGATGATAGAGAATTGTCAATATAGGTTACATGTATATGCGGCGACAGCCGAGTATAAAATACATCGCAAGTCTATAACAGTTTAATCTCTTCTTACCTTAAACTCAGATATAAAGGGTTCCTCCGGCTCCTGCTCTCTCTCCTCCCTGATGTATTTATCTAACTTATCCACAGCTACAGAGGTACTCTCCGGCATCATAGATCCCTGGTTACCATAGATACGGTCATCGTCACCACCAGGGGTCGCTGTCACAGGGGCGGGGAGTTTAGGTGTCAACTCGGGCTTCTTCTTGTCTGGGAATACAGTTATATATCAATTTCATATATCAATTTCAATAACCTGTAGAATATATATATATTAAACAGATGCGTGATATGATAGATAAAAAGCGGAATATTCCTACTGATTTGTAGTTTATCCTTGAGAGCCAGAACGCTGAATCTCTGTCTGGGTGTGACGTCGCACGATTCTGTGTCCTCATCTTTACTTTTCTCTCCGGTCCGACGTCTCCTGGTAAAAACACACATACAATGATTGTGATATATGCTGCTCATAATAGCCTATTGTTGAAAAAACGTTATCAATATGTTTACCTGAGAAATATGACGGCCAGCACAGCTATCACCACAAGGACAAATATCCCCCCAACGGCGGCTCCCGCAAAAACACCGACGTTAGGTTTAGTTCCAGCAGGTGTTTCTGGCAATGATTTACTTGTACCAGCTGATGGTAGAGACACAAATACAGTGGTTGTTGATGTATTCTGCGATAAGGGAGAAATTGTAGTTATGCTTTGGTTGATTGATGTAGTTCTTGTTGTAGTTCCGGAAGTGGCGGCAGAGGGGGTTGTACTTCCTGAAAGATGAGAAAATATTATGATTTGCAATATAAAGTTGTATTGCGTCAGTTTGTTAAATCATCTATGACACTAAATGTATCACCTGATGACGTTACACTATTCAGTAAACCAAATGCATTTTCTTTCAGCGCCTTGCTATCATTTGGACTTTCATATATTTCTTGGTTATATTTCCTGTAGACGATGATATTGAAGTAGTATGTTGTATCTGGTATTAGTCCTGTGACTGTCCCCTGCTGCCACCTATCAGCAGATACAGTATATGGGATGTCCGGCCCGTTCGTCCATGTATTCTGGTCCCTGCTGTACTGCATTTTATAGAAGATGTAAGGAGCCGCCTCCACAGAAATATTCTTAGATTCTCTCCACCTCCAGGTAACAGAGGATGACGTCACAGAAACAGGGCTGGGCGGAATGACATCCGACGGACCAAAATGCATCGGGGCTGAAAATACAACTAATAATGTTGGAAAAGAAAATTGAACTGTTTGATTACAGATACCCGTTTTGCACTTTTTAAAACATGCTTACGTATGATGACATCGCATCTGTCCCCCAGCCACCAGTCTCCACCAGAACCAGTTGGTAGCTGACATCCTCCCTCACAGTGACCAGTGTCAGAGTAACAACTCCTCGGTCTGATACAATGTGAGCTGCACAAACTCTCGCAGTTGTTGCCATAACTACCAGGCTCACATTCTATGAGTAAAGTCATAACTTCAAATCGATGGCCTGTCATAGCTTATATAATACATACGAATTCACAATTCAAACCTTTTTTACAATCTGGCAGTTTCTTCCCTTCAAGACATCTTTCACATCCATTGAAACTTTCACATGACACATCAGCAGGACAGAGCCCACAATCTAGATCAGATATGGACATTCATAAACAATGTAGATATGTTTAAGAGACTCATAATTAAAAATGTTAGTGCCTTGCAATGTTTTGTCGATAGAATGATTCCACGACTATGTGTTGCTTTTTATATGCAACTGTTCACTCGAAAAGCGTGGAAATTGTTTGCGAATCCCTTACCAACATATTTCCTGCCTGTAAGAATAACCTCACACAGAGGCAGCAGATATTGATCTCCTAGCTGACTGTGACGTCTGATTGAGACGTGTCTCCCTGTGACAGGTGAGTCAGGCGTGATGGTCACATGACCGCTCAGAGCCACAGGTGAACTTCCATGTGTGTATATCGGTCTGTTTGTGGATTCTCGTGTATCAGATATATACACGTCAAACTCTCTTAGCGGATCTGGAATAAAACAAATTCGTAGCTCGTAACTCTATTGAAAACCACTGGAAAAGAGCTTTAAAGCTCTTTTCCAGTGGTTTTCAATAGAGTTCATTTGTACTATAATGCGATCCAAAATAACACAAGCATTACTTACTAGGTGTATTTCCAGGGTGGTATTGTCCATTCTCGTTGTATATTTGGATCTGATTGATCTGGTATTTGTCCCCCAGATCCACGGACCACCAGGCAGGAGCTCCCTGATCTGTAGAATCAGCAGCTGTAGAATTAGCTACAGCACAGTAACCAGCTCTCCTGTCTGGGTTTGAGTTACCGTCTACAGCGTAATTACTGTGATAACTGCGGGCCCCTTCTCTCATAGTTCCTATCTGTGAGGTGACTTTATTCAGCCCGACATTACCTAGAAATATATTTCTACGGTCCGAATGATATTTAATACAATGATATGTGAAGCATCAAATGACGGTTTTGATTTCTTGCTCTACTAGAATAATGTTTGAATATTCTGAATTTAAAGATGAAACGTGATAATTGGCACTTACCAGTCCGACAAGCTCTGCCCTCCCAGTTATAAGCTGCATCAGTAATACAGGCCCCGCTATTCAGACAATCTCCTGTGTCTGTATCACACCCGGCTACACATCTACACGGGAAGGACCAGGAGGGGGCGGAGTCTCCGTGTCCGGCTCTGTAGCGTTTTACACCTGATTAAGTATCAGTGAATCATGATTAAAAGTTGAAGCGGTTCATTTCTTCTGCGTTTTGAGAATGATTTATGTTGTTAATTGTAAGCGTCGTTACATCATATCCACAATATTTTCGTCGCCGTAAAAGCCCGAGATGTGAAATTAATTTGTATCGGATAGCTTATTGTACGCGTTGTTCACCCCGGACACATATGGCATGTATAAATACGTACCTTGTGCACTCTGTAACAGCGTTAAGGTGGTTATACCCATCCACATCATCACATACATGTTGCAGATGCTGCTGGGCGTTATTAAAGTTGTTTCTCACTAATTCCAGTCTCCAACAACCAGTATGTTATATGCAGGAGCTATATAATCAAAGTAATATCTTATTATAGGCCTACTCTAGTTGACTAGAGTACCGGGACAAGGTTTCCCTGTATATTACGCGATATAAACTTCCTGGTTTGTTGATAGCAGTGCGCGCTCACCTGTGACGTTACACACGTTTATAAAGAGTCACGTATAAAATATGTACTCACGTACATATCGCTACCTGTGGTTAAATACACATGCGGTGCTTTCATACAATATACGATCAAGTTATCATGTATAATGCTTATTCCGTGGATATATGGAGAATTTGTGTATTCTATTTATGTTTGTTCTTCTAGTTAAAACCTATATTTGCTCGTGGTTAAATACACAAGCGGTATTCCATGGTTCAAATGACACAGATACACGAGTCACACGTTTGAAATATTATCATTTTTGCGGTGTGATCTGTGAATTGATTACCAACCAATCATTAGATGTTGATAAGCGACGATTAATATCTGACTGATTGCCCAATTACAAACTGACAGAAAAATCTAGGGGAATATATTGAAATGCGGAATTTCTCGTTTTGATAAATATATATTGATAGAGATAACCAGTGTCACATTATGCAGGGTATATTGTAGAATGATGGCAAATTATTGATTAATGGCAAGCTACTGTGGTTAGTTTCAACTTTTAATAAAGCCTTTATTAATTTCTATAGGGACAGTGTTTAACACGAGGAAAAGTGTAACAGATGAAATTAGCGAGTAACTGGCACTACGAATATTTGAAACGTGGCGAGAGAAGTGCTTTCCATCTGAGCGCGTCCACCGAGATTGCGGGATGGTACAGATTCACAGGCTCCAACTCAACATGGAGCTTTTTTAATTATTTGACAGTTGATACAGTTTACGGTAATATTGACAATAACACTCGAGCCATTGGCCTGATCATTAAATAGTGGTTTAGTCAGAGATCTCTGCACGAACTTGTATTAAGTTCATTTCCCCAAGATCATAATGACATCGAAGAGTCTTATTATGAAAAAAAATCAAAATTAAATTATTCTCCGGAGGATACAATCATCTCCAGACAAATATTGAGCAGTTAATACATGTTCACACTTGACTGGTGAGATTCCAACTCCACATGACCCCTAAAAAAAATAAAAAAATTTAACTAATATTTTGATGCGGGTGTAATAATAGAGAACTCGTGGCCAGTTTGATTCTTGTCTCCGAGAACATTTCATTTCAGACCACCCTGTTTATATTTAGTTACGATCGGGACTCCTTCAGATATCAAATCAAAAGCCGGCTGTATTTAGATCAGCGATCATTGTTCAAAATATCTCGGGATTCTTGTTCTGCACTAATAATTTAGCTTTAGCATGATCTATTAAAATAAAAAGCATCAATGTCATCATGATATTTGGAGATAAGCGGATATATCGGGCTTTTATATCTCGGACGTCATATATCTGTGATGAGTTCCCACGCAGTGTTTGCCTCAGAAATAATAAACCTGTGGGTAAAGGAATCTGTTGCTCAAGAATCGCAGCAAAATCCCTCCATGCCAAAGTCTTCTAGATGGATATTAATGGATACGAATATGTGGTGTAAAGGTCCAATAGACGCATAATTTGATTAAAAATAATTTTATTGACGTGCAGAACTTGACTTTTGATAACTTAGGGACAGCTGGTTAGGCATAGTCAGCAATTGGTATTAGTAAATTCAATAGACACCTAATCTTTTTTTACCATTAAAATGAAAAGCGTGTTAAGGATATATAAAACATACATATAGCCATATACAGACTTGAGCAACTGTTACATAAAATGTAGCTGATAAAACATTATTTAAAGCACCATAACAAAATGCGCCATATCATAAATCATTGGACATTATCATGATATATGAGCAAGGAAAGTATTTACTGCAATTGTAATCAAAGTAAGTAAAGCTTCAGTATTGATCAGAATCGAATCAATACAGTTGTCTTCAGACTTCATCTTAGTGATTCAATCTCCGATAGGTTTATGTTCAAGTTGTGGTTGCATTACAGCGTATGATCCCTCAACTGCAGCTTGGTCTGATGAAACAAATGAATATTTAACCATATCAGAAATTATAAACCTGAAGTATGAGTGAAAGCAAGTGTTGGTTAAATCTCTGGATATCTCGCCGCTTACCGTTGTTTGGCTTACTCAGTGTGACGTCACTAGTTTCTTTCTCCTCGTCTTTCCTCTTATCCCCGGTCCGCCGTCTCCTAATACGAAGATTCCAATATTAAAAAATTCACAAAATAGAAAGAAATGCGTATTTGTTAAGATAAGAGTTAGAACAAAAATTTAAAAAAAATCATCTAGAATATTTACCTGAGACATACGACGCACAGCACGATTATCACGACCAGGATAAGTATAGCACCGACAACAATATAAATAATGACACCAATGTCTGTTCCTGGGTCTGTCTCTCCGCCAGAGGGGGCTCCAGGGGAACCAGGAGAGGTAGCAGGGGGGAAAGGGGGTATTGTGCCAGGTGATGGCGATCCAAGGTTAGCTGACCCGGGTTTTGTGGTGGTTGCTGGTGTTGATGTGGTTGTTGTAATTGGTGTCGTTGTAGTCGTTGCTGAAACGGTAGTCGGTGTTGTCGATATTGTAGTTGCTGGAGTCATGGTTGTTGTTGTTGTTGTGGTTGTTGGAATGATGGTTGATGATGTTGTTGTTGTGGTTGCTATTGTCGTTGTTGTTGTCGCTGGAGTCGCTGTTGCTTTTGTCGTTGTTGTGGTTGTTGGAATGGTGGTTGATGATGTTGTTGTGGTGGTTGCTATTGTGGTTGTTGTTGTCGCTGGAGTCGCTGTTGCTTTTGTCGTTGTTGTGGTTGTTGGAATGGTGGTTGTTTTTGTTGTGGTTGCTGGAGTGGTCGTTGTTGTGGTTGCTGGAGGGGTAGTAGACGGAGGTTGAGGACCTAATGTATAACATATATCATAGGTTGAAAAACTCATAAAATGTGTTTGTAGGATTACATATACGACTTCTGTTGAGTAAATGTACATTAGATAAACAACTTTGTATCACCTGCTGAAGTTTTAGCTGTCAGTAAACCAACAAGGTTCTTGCTATCATTTGGACTTTCATATTTCTGTCCATTATATTCCCGGTACACGATGATATTGAAGTAGTATGTTGTATCTGGTTCCAGTCCTGTAACTGTCCCCTGCTGCCAACTTGTTTCAGATCCAAGGTAGGGCACGTTTGTTATAGATTCCCATATAATCTGATCTGTACTGTACATGACTGTGTAGAAAACGAATTGTTTGGCAAAGGGCGACAGAATAGTTGTTTCATTCCATCTCCAGCTGATTGACGAGTTTGTGACGTCCAGTGGAGTCTCCTGCACGTCGTCACTGGATCCAAAATGTACCGGTGCTGGAACAAAAGAGGCATTCAATTGCTGCAAGGACATACTTTCTGCATGTTCAGATACTAATGATATATATAGTATATACATTTACTTTCATTCAAAAAGAACCAGTTATGTTTTAAAAAAACCCACTTCCGCAGGTTCAGGCCTGCAACTAGTAGTTTCATATTTCCCAGCCAAAGAAAGCTTCCACTTCAGAGGTTTCAATAAACCATTACCCTTTTTAATCGCGTGTGTGATACAACTTAACATCCGTTCATCGCCATATCAACCACACAAGCACACTCGATGTCGCAAGTGACAAGGCTGATAACATTATTTAGCATTCACATCTCAACTACATTTTTAGTTTTAAATAATTTGTTCAGTTACTCTGAATGAAAAGAATGGACGTTTGGGAAATGTATGTGATGTTGAAATAATGAAAGAATATCTGTGGTCATTATGTGAACCCAATTCAGTGATTGCAATGCCATATCAAAGAACCCTTGTGTCTTTTAAAACTAATTTTAAAGAATAACTGATACTTGAGGACTGATATCGGCAAATTGTTTGTTTAAAAATGTGTTTTCAGGGAAAACATATGAATAAGATCGGGACAAGGTAATCTAGGTACAACTTACGTATTTGCATGTCGCATTTATCGCCCAGCCAGAGAGTAGAGCTGCCTGGAGAGCTTGGAATGTTACAACCATCAGTGCACACCCCTGTTATTATATCACATGTTCTACCTGGTCCAGATTTACAGTGTGAGCTACAACTCTGCTCACAATTATCACCGAATATCCGGTCATCACAACCTGGAAATATGGGAGATGTCAGAGCTGCTGGATCATAAATATGACCTATAGTTAACATTACATGGTAAGACATATATATCCTGAAATGTGGTGTATTTGATACTAGGAGTAATAAACGTTCTTGTTGCTGCTATCGTTGTGGTTCGTGTTGTGGTAGTGGTAGTTGTTGCCGTTGTGGGTGCTGTAGTTGTGCTTGTTGTAGTTGTTGGAGTCGTGGTTGCTTTTATCGTCGTTGTGGTTGTTGGATTGGTTGCTTTTGTTGTGGTTGCATGAGTGATTGCTTTGGTTGTGGTTGCTGGAGTGATTGCTTTTGTAGTGGTTGCTGGAGTGGTTGTTGTTGTTGCCGGAGTGGTGGTAGACTGCGGCAGAGGGCCTATCATATAACATATATCATAGGTTGAATACACAGTAACACAAAATATGTTTGGAGGATTACATATACGAATTCTGTCCAGTAAATGTACATTAGATAAACAACTTTGTATCACCTGCTGAAGTTTTAGCTGTCAGTAAACCAACAAGGTTCTTGCTATCATTTGGACTTTCATATTTCTGTCCATCATATTCGCGGTACACGATGATATTGAAGTAGTATGTTGTATCTGGTTCTAGTCCTGTAACTGTCCCCTGCTGCCAACTTGTTTCAGATCCAAGGTAGGGAACGTTTGTTATAGACTCCCATGTTACCTTATCTGTGCTGTACATTATTGTGTAGAAAACAAATTGCTTGGCAAAGGGCGACAGAATAGTTGTTTCATTCCATCTCCAGCTGATTGACGAGTTGGTGACGTCCAGTGGAGTCTCTTGCACGTCGTCACTGGATCCAAAATGTACCGGTGCTGGAACAAAAATGTCATTCCATTGCTGCAAGGACATACTTTCTGCATGTTCAGATACTAATGCGTAGTATTCACATTTACTTGCAGTCAAACAGATGCTGCCATATTTAATAAAGAACACGTTTCCGCCAGGTTCAGGTCTGCAACTTGTCCGTTCATACTGCCCAGTTAAAGAAGCTTTCCACCTCAGAGTTCTTAATTAACCATTCCCTTTTTAACCTCAGGTTAACTACACCCCTACCATCCTTTTATCCCAGTATAAAGCAAACAAGCACCGCACGTTACAAGGCCCAGGGGATGTCGTGTGGTAGCGAGTTCACGCATCACGTCTCTCCGCCATCATGACGTCATCATACCCATATGACGCGTGCACATAAATCACGCTTTTATTTTATTCTTGACGTCACGAAAACAGTGAGACAATATAGCCGAATTCTATAATCATGGTGGCCTTGATAACATTGTTTAGCATTTACATCTCGACTACATTTTCAATCCTAAATGATGTGTTCATTTATTTGGAATAAAAATCATAGAAGTAAAAATGAATCAAAATCTGTGGTCATTAGTGAACCCAATTCAGTGATTGCGATGCCATTAACCTGATATTCAAGAAACCATATTTCTTTTAAAACTAATTTTAAAGAATAACTAATACTTACAAAAATTTAACTGATACTCGAGGACTGATATAGTGAAAGTATCTCTTAAACAAATTATGAGAAAAAAAATATTGATTAGGTTAAAGGGAGATCTAAAATACAACTTACGTATTTGCATATCGCATTTATCGCCCAGCCAGAGGGTAGAGCTGCCGGGAGAGCTTGGAATGTTACAACCATCAGTGCACACCCCTGTTATTATATCACATGTTCTACCTGGTCCAGATTTACAGTGTGAACTACAACTCTGCTCACAATTATCTCCGTATGTGTTCTCATCACAACCTGGAAATATGGGAGATATCAGTGCTGCTGAATCAAAAATGTTATCTATAAATCAAATTACATGATCAAACATATATCAGTAAAAGTTCTGCATGGGTTACCAGGAGTCTTTGTTGTTGTAGTGGTTGTTGTGGTTTTTGGAGCGGTTGTTGTTGTGGTTGACGGAATCGTTGTTGTTGTTGTTGTCGGTGTTGTGGTTGTTGGAGTCGTTGTAATTGTCGTGGTTGCTGGAGTGGTCGTTGGTGCTGGCGTTGTTGTGGTTGTTGTCGTGGTTGCTGGAGTGGTCGTTGGTGCTGGCGTTGTTGTCGTGGTTGTAGTTGTTGTCGTGGTAGCTGGAGAAGAAATATATTGAGGAGTCTTAACTAATATATAGCATATGTACTTATCATGGATTGAATAACAAATTAACATCATATATGTTTGTAGCATTACAAATATGAGTTCTACTGTGGAAATATACATCAAATTCTATTTTGTGTCACCTGCTGAAGTTTTAGCTGTCAATAAACCAACAAGTTTCTCGGTATCATTTGGACTTTCATATTTCTGTCCATCATATTCGCGGTACACGATGACATTAAAGTAGTATGTTGTATCTGGTTCTAGTCCTGTAACTGTCCCCTGCTGCCAACTTGTTTCTGATCCAATGTACGCTATGTTTGTTATGGATTCCCATGTAATCTGATCTGTGCTGTACATTATTGTGTAGAAAACGAATTCCTTGGCCATGGACGACAGAATGGTTGATTCCTTCCATCTCCAGCTGATTGACGAGTTGGTGACGTCCAGTGGGGCCTCTTGCACGTCATCGGACGGATCAAAATGAACGGGTGCTGGAACAAAAATGTGATAAAAAAGTGGTAAGAATATACCATTGAGCATGTTTACATAATAACGCATAGTATTTATTTTTCTGTCGTTCAGGCAGACCGAGTGTTGTCCCTGCCTGGTTGAGTCGTGTAACTAGTTTTGAATCTTCCCCTACTAACGCAGCCCTCCTCCACAGAGACCTAGTATTACCGTTACCCTCTTTAGCTATATGTAAACAATATCATTAATTTCTCTTCATCGGCATATCGCTTAATACCGTACTTGGCAAGGCTCACGGCAGCTGAAACTTTGCAAATTGTATAACGTTGTGTGTTTATGGACCCCTCCTATCCGCCATTATGACGTCACAGGAATCGTCCACACA
>JAXGGS010142864.1:0-18346 GCA_035585475.1 Armandia brevis
ACCATACTCTTTATTTTCATTTCTGTAACATCATGACTTAAATCTTGTATGAGATAGTCTAATAAACAAATATCAAAATATCAAAAAAATCAATAACCTAGAAGGATCTACAGGCACCAACAAACACCCAGGAGAAACCGATGGGACCAACAGTGACCAAGGACGATCTGGTAGGACCAAGCAGGACCTAGGAGCATCAAGAAGTACCAACAATGACCTAGGGGGATCCACTGGAACCAACCATGACCAGGGAGGACCTAGTAGGACCTGGTGGGACCTAAGAGGATCAAAGGTCACCAAGAAGGACCTACAGGGACCTGCAGGGACCGCCAAGGACCAGGGAGGACCCACCAGGACCTAGGAGCATCAAGAGGCTCCAACAAGGATGTCTAGGGGGAACTGCTGGGACCAACAGGGACTACGGAGGACCTGCTGGGACCAGGCTTAGACAATGAGAAGCTTAACAAATACAACTCTTTTTTAGATGGGGACCTTTAGAAATAGATAATTTTAAGAGACATGTTAAATGAAAACTGTGTTTTTGATAATTATTATTGAACAACATACAGTTGTAAGGGGGCATCAAAGACACGTAGCTGCTGGTGGACCCCAATATCGACCCTGAAGGTTGTGAAGTGGCCCCCAGACTTGGTTGTAACATAGCTGAGTGATTTGTTTAGATTAATATTTCACACTGTTCAAATTGAATGCAAATCCGTAATCTAATTTCTTCAGGCGCATCTCTGCTTTTATTCATGGATAATTATATGGGTGCAGTGTGTGTGAGTCAAATATGATAACTACATGTAAAAAGAGATACTGGTTGTGGACATAATTAATAATAGATAAATAAAGTGATGGGCACAACAGATGCATTCAAACACACACAGCAAAAGAGTACTTACCACCATGCTACCACCAACTATTCTCTCTAATGTATGTCAATCTGACATGACTGCCTCCACAGAAATGACAACAGATGCCAAAAACTGTGGGTACCTCCGCCAACTAGGCTGGACCTTCAACCTGTGACTGCCCGACCAAAACCTAACTAGGTCACTGACCAAACGACAACACAACAGAACCACAAGCCGACTTACATTGGTGGCGCAGTAAATATCAATAAGCCAATGTGTACATGTGAAAAGTACAGCGGCTGATCCAGTCCTGCTTGCCTTCCCGGCCCCCTTATTAGTAGGGAAGCACCCCGCCTTGGCTGAGATAAGACCTGCCTGGGCTGGTGAGTGAGTGATCAGGCCCTTCTTTCTCGCTCACCCTCCCTTCCCCCCTCTTGCTGCTGTTTGTAAGTCTGGGCTCTGTGTAAAAGAGGCACTGCAATGAGAGCTAGTGCGGCCGGGAATATATTTTCCATCTCTCACTGACACAGAGACACACCCCGGCTTACATCCAAGGAAGTTTCTATCATGTATTTGCTGTGCTGTGAATATCAAATACAACTTTTATAACACCAGTATTGAGTTGTGTTTGATACATGATGTAGCCCTAGGTCCTTGATGGTGCCTCTTGATGCTCCTAAGTGCTACCAGGTTCTTCCCGGTCCCTGCTGGTCCCCTAGGTCCTTGTTGGAGCCTCGTGATTCTCATAGGTCCTGCTTGGTGTTGTGGTACCTGGTTCACATAAAGAGAGCATACACTTTATAAGATTGTATGCTTGTACATAGTACACTATTATCCACATAGTTGAGCTGTAGGTCCATCTTAGATACATCCATGGGGGTCCTGAAGGTCCTGCCTCTCAAAATGCATAGAAAACACAGTGACTGTGTTGACGATCGTGCCCCATATGTACCCAATATCGTTTGAGAAGGTAAAGCTTGCATAGAATCAATAAATTGTTTCTTTAATTGACCGTTTATAGATGACGATTTGAACCGAAATAAGGGGTGGCATGGGTTTCTTTCCTGAGAAGGAGGGTGTGGTAGTTTTGTGGGTTTTTTCCTGAAGGAGGGTGTTTCAGGTACATTGTTTTGCTTTAAATAGCAATAAAAAGGGGCGTGTGGGGGTCTCATTCCGATATGGGATCGCCTGAGATTAATTAGTTTTATACAGCCTAAAAGGTTTTTTTCTTTGAAGGAGAGGCCAACCCTGCTTGCCAACCTCAAAGGGAAAGGTGTTGAATACCGCAGTTCTCGAATGTATTAAGCTTTTATTTAACTTAAACTCAGATCTTAGATACCTTGAAACAATTTCGATGACGAGACTTAACTATGATAACATAAGTATGGTCATTTGCTAGCGAATAGAAGGTATTTAGTATTTCTGATCGGGAGATATTTGGACACCTTAGCTGATCTTCTCCAGTCTTTTTTCAGAGGACCGTGACGCCCTGCTAGATTCTAGTTAGATTATATGCAATCCAGTACGGAGGCAGATTGTGATAGGACACTCGATACGATACCAGTGTAAGCTGGGGCTTTTCTATGGCGTTCGTACAATATAATATTGGCGCTCCTGCTACCCCACCAATTCCCCCCTCCCCCTCCTCCCCCCGGCTTCGAGCCAATACGTTTTAGTAAATTCAAAGCTCGTTCAGGGACCTATTCAGGTACATGTAGGCTCTACTCATTGACTTAGCCCACTTCTCAACTGCGGGTCGAAGCGCACATCCGCCGAGGTGTAGCTTGCTTGACTACAATCACATCCCTAAATTTTCTTCTAATCAATCACTGCTGAGCTAATAATCCTATTATTATTGCAAATGGATCTAAATAAAATGCGGTGACCTGCTATAACAAATCAACAAGATATATCATTGCAATTCATGGGACAAGGGAAGGATACTGCTAAGCGTAATATTCATAGTGGACAGTCGTGTTCGAAGATAGGTGCATGCACGTATGTACCTTAAATATACACAATCATTTACCTATAAGATCCCCGCATTACTATTCTTATAATTGTGATATTTTGGTACAGTCCGTTTTGGAATAACCTATATTGGTAATTAATTAGGTTTTTATCACATTATTTGTACTAGATAATACTCATGGACATGTATATTGGTTTACTTATATATGACAGAGTATAAGAAACCCTCTCATTGATGATTGTTGATGTAGAGCTGATATTTTTATTTGGGGTTTTGCCGGGTTTTATTGTATATTTAAAACGTCTTAACTTACAGATCAATGTGATTGTTGTAAAGCTTTCCCGTGATTCACTGCCAAGAAATACAACCAACAAAAATTTATACAATAGTACTGATCTGGCTATCAAAAAGGAAAACTAATGCTCTACTCTTATGGGCCAGAGACTTGCCGCCTCCCCTTTTTATTTCAACTATTTACAGATGATAGAGAAAGATTAGCCAAATGCGTAATGACCATGCTTAGCCAGAGGAAATCGAAACAAAATATCCCCCCGGCCTCTGTTCCGATATAGAAAATCCCCGCCCACTCCGCCCCCCTCTTGCGGGGCCCCACTGATGAATTTTTCGAGATCAACTATCCTCAAAAACCAAGAATCTTGCTTTGTTGCGTTACATGACAAATCGATATGCAGTTGGATGGATTTGCGCTAAAACCTTATATTTTTTGGTCACTTTGCAGCTAGATTAAGTGCAGTTGCGGATTTTTTTAAACACGTTTTCAAAGGGGATGTGCAATATATACTTGGAAAATGAAGGCCTGCTTGATGAGAGTGAATTACGACCCCAAATACACCACTCCGCATTCTCACAAGCCATATCAAAGCTTACATGTTCGCCTCAGTGTAACAAAAGACATCTACAGCAATGGTGCTAAAATAAAAAAGAAAGACCCAGTTGAAGAAAATCCAAAGGGCAAACCACTTGCTGATCGCATTCCACCAATAGATGACCAATCTATGAGTCAAGATGGAAAAGCGTCGCATTTAAAAAAATTGGAATCGAAAAAAAACAAGGTGAGTGACGCGGAAGTGCGAGTTTATAGTTTTATCTTTAATTACACTTGCTTAACTCAAAGAATCGAGGATTCAATTATTAAATACTGTACAGTTAATACAATTGTGTCAGCCTAACATACAGCATGTTAAATATTGCGTTACCTCTTGATTCAGACTAAAGTTGTGTATTTTTATATGTAAGTACACGATTCCGTACACGAGAGGTGGTCAAGCTGCATTTCTTTATAAAAAAGGCTAAAGCTTGTCCACCCTTGTGTATTTTGAATGATGATTACCAGATTTTCAAAACGCAAATGATGTATATTTCATTACACCATTCATCGGATGCTATGGGCTTTCTTGTGGTATTTCTCAATGCTGACACATTGACAACCGTTCAACTTATTTATTTAGTAAGTTTTACATTACAAAAGTTGTGAATAAAGTGACACTTATATTATTCCCTACTTATGTGTGCCATGCATTGGACAAAACAATAAGCCTTGGAAACAATTTATCAATTCTATGCAGCCTAAGCTGATAACTTTAACACCTTACACTAGTTTGATTGATTGAGAACTTTTCAATGCCATTGTTATGTTTGATTTGGTGCGACAATGTAGCCGCAATTTCGTCAGATAAAGCTACTGACATTATTGCATTGGTTGACCAGGTCGCGGAGAAATGGATTTACGAGTGTCGTAGAAAAACGAGGGAACGCTTCCTCGCTACTCCAGGGATAAGTGCCGCAGAAAAAACCCTCACGTATAATCATTGTAACAACGGCGCATGATATGCTAGAATCCTTTGCCTAATTTAAGTCAAAGTTGCGATCTCAGTGATTGCACCCAATTGCGATTTCGATGTTTAACTTTGTTTTGTTTGGATAACACACACATACCCTCAATAATGTTTATAGCTATGGTGAATGTAAACCATTGTAGTAGTAGGTGAAGTACACGGACCCCACACAATTTCAGGTTTCTTCGATTTATCATCTTTCCATAGTACGAGTGGCGAATGTTTGATCCGAGGAATATGTTTAGCTACATATTTCGTCCACTGTCTCGAGCACTCTGGCTCGGTTTTTCTTTGTCTTTTACAACTAAAGTTTATCTATATCAAGCTTAACATGGAACACGCAATTTACAATTACAGGGGGATTGGGGGAGTGACTCAAGCGAACAATACAAATCACCTTACCAAAAAGCACATCAAACTCATGAGCCGGTCAAATCGTTTATGGGACAACAAAAGCACATCAATGGAAAAACGAAATTTTCAAGAAGTCTTCATGAATTACCACGTGGTAGCCATAATCAATAATTGTAAAATGTATTTAGGCTACAGAATATTCATACGAACTAACCGGGATTAATATAGTATGAAAAACGCCCGTTTTCGTAATTATATGCCAGCAAGTGAAATTCCACTTGAATTAAATCGATTTGTGGAACTTGATTGAAACAAACTAATTTCTCCTTAGTTTCATTAATTTGTAAACCATGTACTGGCCAGTTTCCTGTGCATGCTAATAGAATATTTTAAATCTGATTTTACAGATTTGGATAAATCCACCGCCAAGAACCCGTTTGTTCGTCATCAGACCGTTTTAGAGAGGACAGTTATGTTGGGGAAAAAGTCAGGTATAATCCACGACGAAATAAAAGTAATCTTACTGGTACATATATATGAATTAAAAGTTAAAATATGATATGACCTGAGGGTTGCCAATCACACTATTTCAATACAGAACACACCATAGACGTATCGTCTATACCGTATGATCGAAGTAGGACCGTGTTCCAAAGTGAGGGTCAAAAATCCCGCACCTCTGAATTAATCATGCTTGAGCGCAAAGCACGGGTTGAAGCGGATAGAGCAGTCAGGGTAAGTATAACCTCATTGAATTATATGAATGTGTGTTACGGTATGAACCTAGTGATTTATCTTATCTAAACTGATATTGCATATTCTATAAAGCAGTATGATGAAACTACATTTTGAAAATAAAAACACGTGTATCTTCAACAATCCTGTTTTCATTTTGCATCAGAATAAAAAAGTCTTCACAATTTTGGGACCTTATCATGGTCTTCGCCATGCGTTGCGACGGCGGGGCTGGGTGGAAAAATTTCAAAGCATTCCATCGTCGAAGGAAAAAACCCACTACAAACTGAAGAAATCAGGACCAGTCTTAATTAATGACGAAAACGATGATCCTGGTAAGATGTAGGCGCCCACCTAGCATATTCGTTTAATCATATTTCTTTTCTTTTAGTCCGAGGATGAAAATTGATGTTCAATAAATAATAACATAAATACTACGATTCATACATTTGCGACTTGAAAAGTACTATCATGGGAAGGTCGCCTACACAAATGAACCGTAACTCTGAAATCATTAGACACTCTATGATTTTATAATCGTCTAGCAAACCAATCTGAGAATGTAACACCGCTGTCAAATCTAAAAGAACAAATTCGGCCATGGGAGGAGGAGAAGGGATTTTATGCATTAATGGTAAAGTAGTTAAACTACTGCGACTTGCAATATATCGAAATATACCAGTACTAAGAATAACCTATGTATTCAAATTGTCTTTCAGAGCGGGGCAGTGAAGAATAACCAACCGTCGTTCCTGTTCACCGTCAAGAGTAACGATGTTGACAGCCGAGTTATTCATAATGGACAGACCGTGAATCATTTTGGAAAATCTCGAAGCTTAACCACCAAAGTACGCTACTACATTAATATATTCGTGTTCACTGGATCGTAATATAATTCAATATGTGAAATGGGAGCGGATGTTCATAATATCCAGGGAATAAGTATGGTCGCAACCAACGATTATTATCAGTAGTTTAATACCAAATGTACAAGAACATGCTTGACAAATTAATCGTAATTAAGATAAATTGTATAATAGAACATTTGCATAAATTGAGTTTATGCTAATATGAAGCCTTGCCCAGTATATGTCATGCATGATAGCACCCGTATGAGAAGCCCAGATGACCGTACAGTGACAAAATTCGATTAAAGATGTCTTAAAATAATTTCTTAATTCTAAAAAGCATTTGTGTATATTCAGGTTGGACTTTGTCAGGCCCTCAGGAACTTGTGTTGGTACACAGATACGGACGCCAATTTATTTTATCCTCAGTGCTTCAACCTTAGCGATCAGGGAGAGAAAGATATGTTCATCGGTAAGTCAGTTTACTCACTTGATAATAATGCACCCATGGTGGTTTTACTTTGTAAAAAGTAGTTTTTAACTTTAACGTTGGTAATAGTTTCTTCATCTCGCTAAACGAATGTCATCATTGGCAGATAGTTTTGCCATTCATTGTTGTAGTTGACTTAAAACATGACATATCATTGAGTGGCACTGTGCATTTTATACATCGACGAAAGGTACAAATGGCCAACGAAGCACTAACTTATAATTCAGACGTCATGTTCCCAACCGATCTGCCTACTCGATGTGAATAAGCGAAGTTTAATCGATACATTTGTTCCAGATGAATACAGAATTATAGCATGTGTTGGTATTTTGCGCCACTGTTTACTCACACATGACATCGACACTTGTGATAAGGAACAATCAAGTGGGAGCATTGCTTCCAAAGACGAATCTGAAGGTCTGTATTACTAGATTAGACACACCTTCTACTATCTATAATCTGTTTTCAAATATTCATTCATGATCGGACTCGTGTTATTTTCGTTTCAGAAGCCTCCATTCCTCCGGCATATGAACAATTTTATAAAAACAATCTTGAATTCGGGTTAAACCAGTGTGAGATATACCTGCAAGATATGGAACACTCCTACATCGATGAAGAAAAAACTGTAAGCAACTGATACTCACTCGACATGCTTGTCAGTGGCGTGTGTGTACATCCAATTTTACAAGAAGAAACCAAGCAGTAATTATAATAGTACCGAGCCAAACTAAGCGTGAATTTGTTGAACTAATGGTACCTGTCTAAATATTCTAAACGCAGGTTAATATAGCTAGTCCAGATGAGTGGAGTGATTTTCTGGCAGCATATAGTAAGATAATGAAGTAAGCACACAATTTTTCCCAAGCGTCGCATTTAAACCTTATGCACATCGAATTGTTGACGAGATAATTTTATCTCTAAATCTCCACCTTTTTTATGAATTGCTCCACAGAATGACGACCATCTCTAATATAAATCTTACAAAAGAACGTTTAGGTTCCTATTCTCAAATATTAGATCGAGTAAGGCAGGTTCGACCTCAATATTTTCTCGAGGGCCACAGCAACTGGTGGATATTAAAACCAGGGGCTAAATCAAGAGGGCGAGGTGAGAGATCAAACGGAAACGAATTAAATTATCGGTTTATATATGTGATTCTGGTCTATGAATACACAACGTACAGACAAAACAATTCAATCATTATCTAATAACATTATGAATTATGATTTGCATTACTAATGAGACATTTACTTTACATGAAAATGATAAATTTACAATGAACTGAGAGAATTATTGATAGATATAGGCCTATTTAAATGCATTATACACTGATAAATGGCAAGTAGATCGGTTTCTCTATCAGCTTTCCGTCTTGGAACCAATGTCAATTACAGTATACCGATATCTTTACCAGGCATTCAGTGTATGGATAATTTGCAGAATGTTCTTAACTCCATCGAGAATGAGCCCAGTCTGGTCGCTCAAAAGTATATAGGTAAGGTCAAGTTATGTGTCTTAACAACAACTATCGGTACGCAAATACACCTAATTGTCTGTCTTGAATTACCGGTAATTAACATAAACGAAAATGAACATTGAGTTTACCGAAAAAGTTCTTTCTCATTCCATGTATTTTCAGAAAGACCGTTGTTAGTTTCTAACACTAAATTTGACATACGCCAATGGTTCCTAGTCACAGATTGGAACCCCCTCACAGTCTGGTTTTACAAAGATTATTATCTACGTTTTTGCTCACAGGAATATTCATTAGATACATTTCACCCGTAAGTTTGTTACCCTTATCAGTCATAAACCTAACTATATCAGTATAAACAGGGAAATTTATATCGGTCCTTGTGTTACAGAAATATCACCAATGTATTGTATTATTGTTCATCACAGGTCAGTACATTTGTCAAACAATTCCATTCAGAAGAAATATATGAAAGAGAATGCTGATCATGCAGTTTTACCCTCTGATAAAATGTGGCTTCAAGCTGAATTCGAGGACTACCTAAGGTGGTGACAGTTGATATGCTAAGTTGTTAACTTTGCTGCATTCACAGCAGGCGTATCATTTGTCTTCAATTTGAATTTGATAGATCCAAAGGAAACATAGAAGAATATGAATCAAAAGTTATACCTGGGATGAAAAAGGCCATTATATGTTGTCTTCTATGTGCTCAAGAGCTAGTTGAAGAAAGAAAAGTATTACTACATTTATGCTTGAATATTTTATGTAGTTGGGCTTATTTGTATTTTTTAAGTAATTCAAATGTATGTGTAATAATCAGTATTATTATCTGATGCTCAGAACGCGTTTGAGCTTTTCGGGGCAGATTTTGTGCTGACAGAAGATTTTCACCCATGGCTCCTTGAGATAAATTCTAGCCCTAGTATGGCAAAGAGCACGAGAGCGACCAGTAAACTAGTGGATTTAGTATTAGAAGATACACTTAAAGGTAAACACGTATGCTTTGTGAGAGTGTCTTTTATTCAAATTCTTTATTCCTCTTGTACAGGGGAGCATACTGTAAAGTTGGTAGGTTATTTGAGGTAAATCAGATGGTTTTGTTTTTGGGGTTTGGGTTGGATAGATCTCATACATTGTAAATATTATAACAATATTTGTGTACTGCGCTTGAAGATTAATTATTTACTTGTATTATTTCAGTCGTTCTGGACCGTAGGATTGACAAAAACTGTGATACCGGAGGGTTTCATCTCATCCATAAACAACCTTTAGTACACGCCCCACCGCCAATCGACCCGCTGTTAGCGGTATGTGGCAAAAGGATAAAAGCGAAACCAAAGAATAAATAACATTTGACACAAACTCGCCACACGTAGGCACTAAAGCCGGCACATTATGGATTGCCTTGCGTTTTAACACTAGTCATAACTATTCTTGGTTACAGTAACAGTTATCGCTCTGCTCAAACTCTCCAAATTCCTGCATCTTCCCACTTCAGATTTCAAATTTAGACATGCAGCTCTTTAATTCAACTTAATTTTTGGTCATGGTAAAGAACCTATGTAATGAATATGTGTAACGTTCGTGTACAAATAAAAAATAACAACAATATTATGATTGTTCGACTGTTCATAGGACAGTATACGTCAGATTTATTCTGATCAATAAACGATTAAGTTCTGAATTGATCGCCACAAGATAACTTTAAATAAAATGTATGTTATTCCAAAGCAGCATATGAAAATGTAGGCATATGATTATATAACTTGCATAATTGTTTCCATAATTGTAGTCAACCATTAAAATTATGAACATGTACAACGTACAGTATGTGCACTCCGGTTCGCCTCGCATGGTTACACACGTACGTAGCTTCGTTAGGTCTAAAGCTTCATCTACTCGATGCATAGCAGTATCAATGCTCAAGGATTACAGGTCATGCCATATATTGAAATATTTTGATATTTCCATGTTGTTCAACTACGATGAGATTGCCTCTTTTGTCGATAGCTACAGCTTGCGGCCATAAAAGTCCGTCCTCTTTGTCGAGGAGAATGCTCAGGTATTTGCCTTCCTCCGATACTAAATGTATCCTGTTGTTCCATGTGTCCGCAACAATTATGTGTCCAAATTTATCGCAACATATTCCATAAGGATGATCAAGCTCGGCATCCCCTCCCCCATGTTTACCGTAATTGTGGATTAACTCGCCCCGTTTGTCAAATATTTTCACACAGTGCTGTTTCCAGTCAGAAATGATAACGTTTCCGCTTGGTGAGGCGCAAATATATCCTGGTGCTTCACAGGCAACTCGGAACTTGCGTGTAACGTTGCCTCCTTCATCATAACAAATAACAGAAGATTCCATCCAATCTGTTACAATCACTTCTCCATTCTCGGTCTGCGTTATTCCCACCGGCTGCTTCAAGTCGGCAAACGTGTGCTTTTCAAATGTACCATGGGGACTAATAATCCTCAAAGATTTGTCGTCTTTAACGAGAATCCTGCCGGTTTGTTTCAAGGCTGCCACACGATTGGGACTTTTCAGGAGCCACACACCAGTGCTCAGCTGCAGGTTTCCTTTGCCGTCAAACACTTTCACTTTCCTATTATCTCGGTCAACAACGATAATATTCTCATCTATGTCAAGGGATATGTCACAGAGGGCACATTCTTTAGCGTCATCTGGAAGCTTGGCGCTAAAAGACCGCAGTAATACAGTTTTAATAACTTCTCCTTCACAAACGAGATTCCCAAACATCTTTCTTATCTGCAGAGGTGTTACTGGTTCAGTTGGGTGCAAGCGCGGCTGTTTCCACCCAGGAGGTGTAGTATTACGGAAATCTTGGAGGTTGTGTAGTCGGTCGGTAACTTCACGAGACATGGCCACAAGTTCTTCAGGTCGATTAAATTCTAATATTGCCTCCGAAAAGGTTTTTGCAGTGATCATCTGTTGAAGCTGCTTCTGGCAAGAATCTAACTCGAGTCTTAATTCTTTCTTATGTTCCTTTGCCATGCTTTCCACTTGAGTGTGTAATTCTTCGCCGTAATCATTTAATTGTTTCACCATCGCTTCAATTACTTCTTCTAATCTCGAATTGATTTGCTTGTGGATTTTTTTTCTTACATAGCTAGTGACTTTCTCCTCATGTTTTAGGTTGTGAATTTTATTTTGACATGCAACTATACTCCTCTGTGTGTTAGGCAGAAGTTCTTGTATTTGGGAAGACTCGGCTGCAGCTTGCTCATCTAATTCGAAGGCTTTATGTCCGTCATGGCCAAGAGTCGTTTTACACACAGTGCAAATGGGAGCCATACAGCTGGGCTCGGCGCAGAACAACCGGAGTGGCTCGTCATGTTTGTTACACATTAGTGGCTCAAAACTATTTTTGACAATCTCGTCATACTCGCCACTTTGTAACTGTTCCGGGGATACCAAAGTGTGATCCCTGGTTACCTTAACCTTCTGGTGCATGTTACAACAATGAGAACACATCCAGTCGGTACATTCGACACACATTTTCCTGGCTGATTTTCCATTATCACAGGTGTCACACACCTGGTCTGGGTCAAGCGTTTTCCTGTGGTAAAACTCCTGTAAACTGATCAGGAAAATGTTCGTTTTCATACCTGGCACACCGCGAGTTGGTACGACGCATTCATATTGGCAAATGGGGCATAGGAATGCTTGTCCTTTTCCGATTTTACTCTGCTTCAAACTCTTATTAAGGCATTCGTAGCAAAAACTGTGCAGGCATGACAACATTTTGGGTGCGGTGTATTCCTCCTGACACACCGGACATTTTAAGAAGTCTGCACTTAACAATCCTATAGATCCGTTGTTCTCAGTACCGTTAGAAGCCATGGTTTATATATGAATAATGTAATCCTCTGCTGATGCGTCGATCTTCTGAAAAATGGAGAAAATAACTCCATTAAGTGTTCCTGTTTGCTCACAGGTGTGACCGCATTGTGTAACCCTGCGCTATCGCGTACACCTGGATGAACTATATACCTGGGTAGACGCTATACCTTTAAGCATGTATAACCGACAGGACTTTAGGAACTGAGTCTTGCATGGTAACTAAACGTAATCATAGAACCATATCAACGAGAAATTACGCAGTTGTAATAGATCGAATGTTTACAATTTAATCAAATCGTGAAATTCGTAAAATCAATTTGTGCGAGATGACATTAATAAGATATAATATTAATTTTATTAAACACAAGCAAATTAAACTAACTCACCATATTAGGAGATTGTATCAGCGAGGACTTGAAATCGAACCTATATAATCAACCTGTATGCGTAACTAATTACTTTAAGTATAGGATTATGTCACATTTCTTGATATTTCACTGACACTATGTCTGTTGACGCTAGTTGGTTGTTTCCGTTCCCCGAATTTCATGTGTAGCCTATCAGTCTCCAGTAATCACCCCACGCAGGTTATATGAAGGCTGAAGCTAGCCTTACGGCACCCGACTACCGCCCACGAAGTGAAAGTCGCTCCTCAGGTTAGCCGTGCGGCACCCTCTAATTGCACCAGTTGAAAATGTACTGGGTGAATCCAATCAGTTCGGATGTACAGTCGCTCTAGTTAAACAGCTTGTAAATACTGAGTTTGAAAATAAAACAAACAAACAATTCTCATACTTATAGTTTAATATTTGTTAGAACAAATCAACATTTAATGTACCGATAGTCAAATGTTGTATAGACGAGTTTGCCAGGTCCAGGCATTAGCGGTTTGTGACAGATGCAAAATAAGTTAAGAAAGAGACTAATCAAATTTGATGTAGTTAGGTATCCGCTTTTTACGCAAGCCGTCGGTTGTTTTATCAGATCCGTTTGGTCGGCCTCTTAGCTACTTTGGCGATGCGTCTAAACGTTTCATTGTTATGGCAAATGGTGTGACCAAGTACATTAATTTTGTGATTGGAAATTTTAAATATCAAGTTTAACAGCTTCATTACTACTGGGATTGTCATTTGGAAATCGCCGGGAAATGTAATCAAAAGATGCTGCACGTCAAGCCCGAGGAGCGCTTTTCAACTACACTTGAAATGTACGTGTGTGGTACGTGCCGCCAGGGAAGCCTTTTCTTTACCAGAATATGGGCAATAATTGACAATGTCGGCTTATGGACAAAATGTCTTAGGGGTCAAAGTCAGATAAATATGCACAGTTTTCCATACTTAACTTCGTGATATTAAATGCTTTCAACGATGCTGCAGAATGTTTTTAATTGGTTGAAGCTATCAAGGTGTAATCAACTGGGGTTTTCAGTTTTAGGAGACACTTCTAGCCGCTAGCCTGGCAACAAACCACTGTTTTGCATACATTGATAAAGCTACATGTATGATGAAGAAACTAACAGGTCATTTAATGTATATTTTTGTTTAATAATCTTGGGTTGTCAACTCTTCAAGCACCATGCCTCAGTCCTTGAAAATCAAGTACTATACTCCTTTTTTGGTTTCGGTAAATATATCAATATTGATATTAGGAGAAAGTGCTATGCCACTTAAAACCAAAAGCTCATTACAACAATTATCCATCCTTTTAACAAAATCCAGCGCCACCTCTGAGAAAGGCCGCATCATCTCCGGCCCCCGAGTAAAAAAAGCCCGAATCCCACATCATTGAGTAGGCTAATAATAGCTAAATGCAAAGGAAAACAAAAAAACAAGATGCCGCACCACCTCAGAGGTCAAAATTAAAAGTGCCGTGTCCGTGACTTTTCAAATAAAAAAGAAGAAAAAAAAGGGGGCCGCCGCATCTCTGAAAGGACGGAAATACAATACAAAAAGATAAAAAGCCCGCCCGCACCACCTCCGAGGAGAAATAAAACCAAACGGCCGTGTCCCTTTTCAAAAACGAAAAGAAAAGAAAAAAGCTGCCGCACGCACCAACGTTTCACAGGGCAAATAAAACCTGAGAAACATTTTATGAATTTTATGGAGCCTTATTTAAAAATAAAAGTTCTCAAATCACATATATAAGTTTAGTTTGGGCTATGCATGGAAAATCAAAACAACAAAAACAATTAGGATTACGGAAATCATAGTATTGATTGTCTGTGAATCTGAAATATTTGACTGAGAAATGCAGATTGCGTCTGAGAACCACATTTTGGTCAACATTTTCTTGAGGGCTGACAGGGGAACCCCCCACTCGAGTGGGTGGTTGTACCATACTACCTCCCCTTAATAGGAATCTTCGTTTTCGTGCTCTTTTAAAGTAAATGTTTGGGGTTATCATAGGAAGAGAGTTTAAAGCCATACAAAATCGATCAAGTGTCTAAGTATTACAATATGTCTGCGTTTAAAAAAATCTAGCAAGAGATTATTCACAATGGATTGAATATATAGCTGAGAACCTAATGCATCATGTCCACGGTGTTCCGCTTGGATTATCGAACCAACGTGACTATGCTAGCTTCACTGCCAGAGAGTGCGAACGGTCTTTCAACTCGGACATATTCACGTGTTATTGACAGAGCAACACATAATCAAATGACGTTGTCAAGAAGTAATGTGTGCGTTGAAATAGTTTAACATAGCATGACCAAAGGAGTCCTTCTTCGGAACTAATAATCCGATTGATACGTAGAAAATTCTGCCAGTACCAATAATTATTGACAGATAAGTTATGGAACATAATGATAGTAATCAGACAAGCTCTTTAACCGAGAAAATGAAGAAAGAAAATGTTGTGTTAAATGGAGATGTACACAGTGAAAGGAACAGAAGTGAATCTCAATCACGGAAATTAATATTGCACTTTGACGTGAGAAACACCGTTTTAGTGGCGGATTCAGTTACTAATATTCAAGTAGAACAAGCTCTGAACAGTTATTTGACCGGTGTTGTGTGGGGCAGGGAGGATAAAGGCGAGTGGCTCTGGTACAGTGAAAAACCGTCGCTGTCGTCACCTGTTCCTGGCGCAATTACATACTACAAACATTTAGAGCAAAAACTGGTCAAAGTTCCCAGCGATCGAGCAACGCTGCGACAAGCGACCGGCGATTTTACTCAAGTAAACATTGGAGCAAAATTTGCCTCGTATTTTGTAAAACACTTGGAACTATTAGAATGGCACGGTGGCGAGGATCCAGATAACAAACTAACTATGAATGGACGAGAGGGGAAACAATACCATTACATTTTACCGAGTTTCATCAAACTCATCCGCTACCTACACAAATCCAAACGCGAATTTGCTATCATCATTAGAACCTACGGTTGGGACGCGGCAAATGTCCTGTCATCCACTCTCCATAGTTTACAAGGTAACCATCCACTCATAGAAGAGCCTCTCCCTATCTCTGTCAATCTCCATCCCGGCAAAGTCACTAGAATTCCTGGACAAATTAGATTTGAGCAATTTCATTCTGGCGATGGCGATGAGATTTCAAAAACCGTCGAGACAACTGAACGTGGAATATATGATTTGCTCACAAACGGCGAAGATGTTTCTGCTTATGTGGACGATTTTCTTCATTGGCAAGACAATGCTTATCAGCATACAACAGCAAAACCAGTATGGGTAGACCCGTTTGATAAGCGGACTCACCACATATTCTTCGATGATAACATAAGGGTAACTGACTCTGATAGTATAGTTGACCTCAGGATATTTGATCAAAGTGATCGTGATGTCGCCAGAAGTTTGTCAATGGAAGAAATAGACACGTTCGAGGACATGTGCTTAGTCCAAGCTGATCTCTTAGAAAGCACTAGTAACATAGACTACTTTATAGAGAAAGTTAACAAATGTGAAAAAAGGTACACTGATTACTTACGTAATTTCCCGCAGGTCTAGTCGCACGTTAATACATGTAATGAAAAAATGTATGTAAGATGTAAATGTTCAACGACTGCAGGTTGCGATTCATTGTAGCAAACTAATATTTGATAACGACGTCCTAGTGTATGAACTGACAAAATGGATACATATCTATAATTGTAAGCAATATGCAGATAGGCAGTTTCCGTAATACTGCCACCTTCGGCGAGCTTTCGGAAATATTTAATTGCTGCATATATTAAGGTCATTCCTCATCCCATGCCAGTAACTCTTCATTGTTACATGTACGTATCGTAATTGTGCAGACTTGAGTATACAATTAGATTAATTAAGAATAATATGTGTAATATATTATTCAAATTTGCTATCAACGTTCACAGGGTAATATACAATTAACAATACATGTAGTTGGAAATAAAATGAATAGATGTCAAGTATGTTTTATTCAGGATGAAATGTAACGAATGATTCTCAAATTATTTGTTTGAATAAAAGTCTGTATAGGGTACATGTAGGGAAGTGTTGTTTTTGTTAAGTGAACTAGGGAGTACACTGCAACGTCATTTCTGCAATTTTAATTTAGGGCCTTAACTTTATGGTTATTGTACACGTTTGCGGAAACTGCTAATAACCAAACCGTAGTACTGGTATAGCTTTTTATGCGGACTGGCCATAGTCCTAAATCATAAACTTTCAAATAATATAATTCCACTTTTGGTATTCCATGAACTCCTTTCGGAATTCTTTTTTTCCACCAATAGACTAGTTTTGTTATAAATATTCTTAGAATTAATATGTCAACAGGATTTCCACCACTGTATACAAAAAACAACACACTTCATCATAATAAGTGTATAAAGTATTGTTCCCAATATATTGGATTGTTTTAATAACCTTCTTCCCAGTCTACTATATGTAGTAATTGAACCCCGGTCTGATATCTGTGAAGATTTTTTTCAAACAAAGCAACCACCTGAAAAAAAAAAGACCAAATTATTATTATATTACCCGTCACAAAGCATGTGAGTAATCTTTAACGTGAAGCGAAATATATAGTAATCATCAATGGCAATATGTTGGGATCATGAATTACAATAACTTATGATGCAAATAAATTTACGTGATTTTTGGTGGACATTCCAGACACATGAGGTGATATCGTAACTGCAGGGTGATTCCAAAGAAGACTATCATTTTTAAGTGGTTCTTCTTCAAATACATCTAATATGGCATGGCTTAAATATCGTTTTCTAAAATAAAATAACATCTCGTCAAACAAATATAAATCGCACTGTATAGCTGCTCCTTTAATCTTTGAACGACTATTGACAATTATTTTTACTACATTCCGTATCTATCTTACAGATAAAATATAATTAACGAATTAATCAGGGGGCCCCCATGGTTGATAGTCTCTTAGATAGAATCATACTGACATGTTTAATGTAAGGGACTAATTCTTTGTTATAAAGAGTAGTGTAGATGTGCTTAACGTTTATCACAGTTTTGTCATTGTAGTAAAGCGACGATACGGTTGATTGACCCCGTTCACACTTCGCTCACTCGGTAATTAACACATGACTTCTAGGATCACTTAATGACCAATAGCTAATTAATAGTTATGTTATCTCTTCGCGGTAAACTTAGAAACCTAACGGTCAACCTTTTAAAATTCAGTTCCATACAGATATTCGTGTAAATGTTACACCGCATGTTATATAATAAACTTCACTATAGTACAAGTCTGGAGTTACTACGTCAGTCCTAATCCAGATAATCTAATATAATATTTATTGCCTTATAGAAAATTATAGCAATTTAAGACCGCATGTCATAGGCTGTATAAAACGCGGATCATTATTGAAATATGTGAAAATGGGGGAAAATGGTGAATAATATCAAAATAGTACGAGAAAATGATGAGAAATGAAGAATACTAAC
>JAXGGS010143086.1:4268-15170 GCA_035585475.1 Armandia brevis
CAAATTTCCTATTTATCCCCGCGGGAAAAACAATCAACTCCTTATATTGACTAATTTCCTCGTTGATAGGCTTTTCAGCAAGGTATGATCGGGCTTGTGGTTGTAATAGACGATGATTGTCTTACCCCGGAGCCTTCGTATTGGTGATTACCCAACAACGCTAACCCCCCCCCCCCCCTTCTCTCTCTCTCCATCAATCTCTCCCTCTCTCCTTCTTCCTCATCCCTCGCCCTGCAATCCCGATATGTAGAGGCTTCATCAACCGATGTCACATTAAGAAAACAGAAATGGAGCGTATGGGGTAAAAAAAACTGCACGATTGACTCACCGCAGTCAATTTTATAACAATCAATTATTGATTCCGTAGCTGTATGTTTTGTATACGTATGGTAATTAGTATTCATACGATGGGGAGTTTATTAATTATTTTTGGACACAGATGTACTGTGCTATCAAACTTTCAGCGTAACTTCTCTTTAAATGCAAGCACGTTATACTGAATGATTGATCTTTCTATTTGTCGTTATTGTTTGAGATCACACGCTCTTCCTGTCAAATTTATGACAAACTGGATGTGATTTATTATCTTTAGAGGGGATCATCTATCTTCACTTACCAAAACTGTGACGTGAAACCTGATAGAAGCTACAGAACCCCATATGGTTCCGGAAAATAGAATTTCCAGCACTTTCAGCCATTGATTCATGTCGATAATCATCATTAACCCACAAGCTAGGGAATTTAAACTTAGCTGAACATAGTTATAATAAGATTGGCAACCATGCTGCATTATCATGTATTTTGACGGTAAATAGCATTTATTAAGTAGTACTAGCCCACCAGATGGCAGCACATTCCGGTCGTATGCCTCAATCGCAAATACTTATTCACATCTCTCAAATCCACAACTTTAGTCAGAAGACAATCGACTTTGAAAGTGAAATACAACGTACATTGGGATATAATTGATTCTTACTTGAGGCCCTAATATCGAGCCTAATAATCGCATTTTACATTTGAATGAAAAAATAAAATATATATCCCATCTGTCAGATTCGACGATTTAATATCTCCCGGACAAATCTGTTCTTAGTGATTTTTCAGTGAAATAGAAAATGTTGTCTACATCCTTTTAGGTAGAAATGTCTGAATCGGCAGCAATTTGACCACAACCTATTGGCAGATCAAATTCCACTGGATGTTTTGATGATAGTTTGGCCTTTTCATACCCACTCTAAATAGCCCGATATTCAGCTCAACTCTCCAATTTTCACGTCAAGTTGACAACGACGTGTCTGTGCCAGGTAAACACGGGAATTAAAAGATGTCCGTCGCGGCGGTAAGTTGATACAACCCAATTTGGTGTATGACTGAAAACCAAGATAAGCTTCACAAAAAACCGTGATTAGGGTAATATTAGAAAACCTCAATGGTCTCTCCGGTTCACCCCCGGTCGAGAATACCCGTGACTTGAGGTGGCTTCAAAGACACCAGCAAACTACTTGTCCATCTCAACTTAGATGAGAGATAAGACCACAAACTTCCTCTTCATTGTTGCCTTCACACCTGAGTGAAAATCCTGAAAGTGAAAGCACGAACAATTTAAGAAACTGTCAACCCGATGGCAAACTAATGACTAGAAATCGGCATTTATAATTTACAGGGCTATCATTGCAAGGTGACGAATTACCGCACAGATGTATAGGATTCTTCCCTGCCCTTTCATTAAAAGCTTGACTTTGAGGGATGTTACATTGTTCTATACTTACATAACGTTGCCGTGACTTTAGTTGGGATGGTAACTTTCACTAAACATTGCAGTGATTGACCGATTACTCGGTTAAATCAACACCAAGCTTTATTTGATAAATGAAAATGAATATTATCGCGGTCCAGTTTGCTTTTGGTTCGCACGAACATGAAGACTTTCTAGCTATTGTCGCGTTCAAGTTTATTATTTTATATCCCATTCAGCCAACAGGTCTGAAAAAGGTAAAGTTTGTATCATTACTTTCAAACTTTCGCGACACCTTTCATCGAAGATGATTAACCTGGCAGGCGCAGCTCTCTGTGGTTCCGACAACGGTGGCAACTATGTCAACCATATCATTATCTCCGTGGACCAGATTTAATTGAGAGAATAAGAAGACGCTGGTATAAAGGCTCCGCTGGATTTCGAATATGACCTATACTTAGCTTAAAATTGTTGACTTAGAACGCGGATGAGCTTGGGAGAAACAGATTTATGCCCCGGAGGGAGACAGCTGAAGGCTTTCTCCTGCGGATATGAAAAATTAAAAGCTCCGTGGGTAATTGTTAAAAATAGTGACCCCTTACGCATAAATCTCGGCCATTTAGGGCATTTAATAGAGTTTGTTTCAGCGGGGGTATTGTCGTCAGGTTGTTGAATATGTGAAAGGTTAGGTTAGGTTTTATACCTCGAGGCGCCTCACTCCGGGGTAGCCTATTCCCTGTCTAAGGGGACATGTATACCTCTTCAAATCAGAATAGCTCCCCATGAAAAATCTCCTCAGCGGTAAATTCATCAGACTTCTAAAGAGTCTTCAGTTCAGTTGGAATATTTTCAACAGACTGATACCCTGGAGGTATCTTGTAGGGGCGTTTCTGAACAGCGGCTTGAACAGTGGGGAAAGACAAACCCCGGTAAAATTAACACGACAAGGCCTGAGGGGAACATTTGTCGTACGGCACGCGAACGCAGTCTGAAGGGTTTTACGCTTCTCAAAACAGCCCGGAGCCTCCATTTCCCTCCAGCACACACAGCTCAGGTAAACACGGCATAAAAAGGTTCACTCAGAGGGAAAAAAGCTTCACTTATTGGCTTGCCACGATTCAAATGTTCCTGTTAATTTTTGAATTACAGTGACACATTGAGTGTAGATAAAGACACTTTTAACATAACCGCAGGAGAGAATTCACCTATAACTGCGAGCAATTGGGCAAAAGAAGGCACAAAAGATGACAAAAATGTTATTCACGCTTGTCTAGCCGAAGTAATGTGTTGATCAAGTTTTAAATGAGCAGCAGGCTTTAATTTACATCAGGTCAGTTATTGTAGAAAACTTGTAAACTTCTCCACTGAGCGGCAAATTAAAGCATTTTCTAAACGGAACGTCAGAATATCGTCGAGTTTATATTTTGTTAGTTTTAGAATGTTTCACAAATTGATACTAATGAGTCCCACGCGAGTAAGATGAATTGCGTGTAGTGTATTTAACCCCGCGTCAAACTCGCTGACTGTAGCTGGGTGATTTATCATCAGCACAATATTAGGTAGGAGGTCGCTCGCAAACCAGTAGACTGAATTATTTTCTGCCCATTTGCTTCCGATTTCACCACCTTTCACACCTGTAGCTCTAAAGAATTTAAAGTTGATGCTCGATTTCTTTCAAAGCCAGTTTAATGGACCTCCATTTACAGCCTAGCATCTCGCATTAAAGTGAACAACAATATCACTACCATACAAACTCTCAGAGCCTGTCGCCCTGACAAAAGGCACGTAAAATTAATTGCTTTGCTTTCTCACTGTAGTGACAAAATAAAACTAAACTTATACAGTCAGATGTCTGCGGCAAGGGGAGTAAATTATGATGATGAACCTTCAACATGTGCTCCCATGAATACTAATGTGGTGTTCTGAATGAAGTCCATTACAGGGCCAATTAGGGCAAAACACCATAAAAATGTACATTTCTCCCCTAGCCCTGGCGCCTTTGACAGAACTTGAAATCAAAGGTGCCGTGATATTCCTTTGGCTTTAAAGGTTTAAACGAAGTTAGTAACAGAAAATATTCCCTGTAAGAGTATTACATTATCGCTGACAAGTTCTGTACCTCGGTTGCTGCATGATGGTTTGGATGAAAGTCCTTGTCACCGATTTACCACACACGGAGACAATACTGATCGTGATAGAATGTGGACGTGTACATGTATGCATTAAGAAAGCTTTTTCCTTATATATTGAATCAACTTTTTCCACCATTATTTTTGTTCGGTGCCATGTACATAAGTGGTACTAATCTGAAGTCTTGATTGAAGCTCTTTCTACAGTTGAGATATCAACGTTTTGTGGTCATTTCCAATTAAGCATTAAGTCAAAGAATGATACAAGCAGCCACAGGTAAACAAGAATACGAAGGAAGCGATTAATGGTAGATAATCATCTTTTCGCAGTCATTATAGTTTAAAACCATTTGACAATCATGAACCATTATTTCTACTTTTTCTCAATTAATAGCCATCGATTGTTCACAATGTCACCCGCTCCTTCTTTCCGCAAGAAAATTACATCGCTTAGCGCTCGGCCCATAATTATGGCGACAAATCACCGGAAGGTTGCACACTTCTACTGTCACAAAATGTCACTCAACATCTTGATTTTGACGGATACTTCCTGAAGGCATCAAAACTTGGGTTATCAGGCTAGGTGAGGGAAACTTTAGTGAACACGGTACTTTTCTCACCACCTCCGGCGATTTGTAATCAAACTCTCTGAAAGTTCTTTAGAAATGTTTCCTTAACCCGAGGCTCACCTGTAACCACCATACACAAAACCTGCCTCCCTTTCAGGTATCACTTGCGTTTAATTTGTTATTATTCGCCTGTTATCGGCTGCTATCTGAAGTCTGCACATGACATTTGGGAAGATAGCTACATTTTAGAACAAGTTTCCCCTCTGGCAAACTACAGAACTAACACACCCCCAGTCACGACCTTTTGCCTCATTATTAATTGTGTAATTATTCAACAGATAATATGTCCCGAGGCAACAAAGTATAGGGTTGAGCGCGATAAAACATTTCTTTGTTATAAATAAAGACGATAGACATAATGTTTTTATAATATCAAATTGGTGATTAAGTGGATCCTCGAGGCTTGAGCTGTACAAGGCAACTTTAAAGTTGACACAACACACGGCGCCAGAAATAACCCTTAATTGAGGGAAGATGACACGTAAAACTTGAAACTTCTCGTGGTGTGGGATAGAAGTAAATTGACGTTGCCACATCACATTCAAGTACTGCACATCAGTATTCTCCATCCCCGTGAGATGAGGGAGAGACACAGAGAAGAAGCCCGGCAATGTCTTGTCTTGTTCAAGCCGTCTCTCTCACTTCAGGACACGCCTTCCACTTCACGGGAACATCATTAATTGATCATTAATGAGCAATTAGATTGTTCACGACGTTACTTCTACATGAGTAAACTATAAAAGTTCCATCAAGAACAGTTCACAAAGTCTTTGTCGAGCAGGGGATCAGCATTCTCGAACTTGTGGGAAGAACGGAGGGCATACTGGGAAACATCGCTCTTTAATTTAAGTACTAAGTTGGTTTATTATCTGCCCAACAGGGAAACACTGCAACTATAAACAAATTAACAATCCATCGAGTTCAGGGCAGATTTTTAAAAAGCCAGATATGACCAATGGATCACTGCCTGACGTTAAAGATCAAATAGTTTGCAGTTTTCATTAAATAAAATGCTGCGCTATTTGTTGGTCCTCTCTGCAGGTAGAGTTGAACTCCCCGATGAAGCGCAGTTTCACTGGTTTTCACTGGTTTTTAGTGACACAGAAGAAAGGGTGACAGCTATTACAAGGACGTATTTAGCATTGGAGTAAGTGTGCGCTTCAGTTGATCAGTGCAATAGGAGAACATAAAAAAAATGCCGTGGACAACTGGCGATAAAGGTGCCATACACACAGATGGACACCAAAAAGGCTTGAAGGTCTTCCACTTGATTTATCCTTTTGACAGTGATGGAGCCGAGGGAGATAGTTGAATAAACACGATCTGTCGATCTGTCTCCTCGTTACAAGTACAAAAACCTGTTCATCGTTTTATATTTGTTCTAATGGTTTCAATTTCTCTTACAACTTTAAATTAAGTCCATCAGTGACTCAATAACAGCGCGTTGACAACATTTTATCAGCAAGTTCTAGAACTACGGAGGGTCAATGATTTTTTTTAAGGAATTTTAGGAAATAATTCGCACGAGACTTGGTTGCATAAGGTCCTTCAATATCAAATGTTCGTAATCTCCAGGAGGTCTTTTAGGATTTGAAAAGTCTGAGTTATCTTTGAGACGTTGAGATACAAAGTTTTAAAAGGTGGACAGCAATTACACGAATGATTATTGTTGACATGGTTTCCCATATTTACAGGAATAAATTGTGGGGCAAGTAGAGCTTGATATAGAGCTGGTAATAATAAAACCCTGATCATGTTTCAGGGCTGACGGAGGGAATGGTTTACCTACTCAGTATCGATTAAGAGGAGAGACTGCGAAGTACTACTGAGACGAATACCGAACAGTTGGCTTGATTGCCCCGGGGTAAAAGCCGAACTCTGAGAGAGGAGGGTTCCTCTGATGGGGAACACCACAGACAGTGCTACACCCTAGTGACTAGTTGCTTAAGCATTTCATGAACTACTAGTTTAGGCCGCGCGCTATTTCATACTGCTTATCATTAATTGTACTGTGACAAACATTACATTGAGAGTAACAAGGTTATTGTTAAATTCTAACACAAATGTTATATTTATTTTATGTGGCCTTATGTCATAAGTGCAACAGATACTCCATGTACATTCTGTTTTCTATGACCTGTATCATTATATTTTAAATCAATAAATCATCTTGATTAACTCATGTGAAAGTAATTGAATAAGTATTTATTATGATTTCTTTATCAAAACATGTTCGGACATTTGAATGTTAAATGTTAAGACTCGTTGTTAAGGCTTCCCAAACTAAACAGTAGGTCAGTAACTCTTGTTATACGTAATCACGTTGATGTCAAAATAATTTACATACTGGTCTTCATACACTTCTCACGCAATCATTATATGGCTAGTACATTTCCTAAAATGTCTTCCTAACAATTAAAGCGACCTTTTTCAAGTAGGCCCAACATATCAATACGTTTGCCTGCTACAATTAGTGATTGAGATTTCTTTCTCTTAGCACATGCAGTTATAATACATCGGACTTGTCAATTCCGCTGTGCAAAAAGTTGAATGCTAATGAACAAATTGTAAAACAAGTTTTTAAACATAAACAGTGAGTGCATGTAACATTAGCACTTAATTAATTATCAGAAGTTACGACTTATATGAATATATCAACCTTAACCGTCCTAGATGGATGAAAGTTTGGAACGCATGCAATCACTGAATGGAGGTAAGTGAAATTATATACAATATCGGATTAATTATTATTGTTTGATTAGACCTATACATCAATTTTCTGGTACAACTGCAAACAAATTAAGTTTGGTCGTATTCAAAGAGTGAATTTATAGACAAAAACCAAATGTAGACAAATACTCTTACTCAATAAATAAAACTTTAATATTACCGGTATGTATGATAGCTATCTTAACCTTAAGTGTTTCACAAATTAAACATTCATGATGACATGAATGTCCAACATAATGACGGGATGTGATTTGTTACTGATACTCACCACAGAGTTGAAGTTAGAAAATATAAACCAGATAAGGATGGCTTTGAGGCGATAAAAGCGAGACTATCCCACAAAACTAGGGAGAGCAAGGCTGACCACAGACATTCAAATGCCCAGAATGTGCATGAGAGACGTTTTAAGTTGACGTATGCTAGAGAGTATCACATAGTTAGCTGAAAAGCTCACAACAGTTAAACCATGTACAATATATTATTTACAAAAGTAATCAGTATACAAAGGTATATTAGCACTAAATAGTGAATGTTTTAACAACTGACCCTCGAGCGTTTGTATACACACCAATTCACCGATGGTACAGCGTACGATGCATGTATTTATTTGCGATACTAGATAAGAAATAGCGCATGAAAACGTATTTACGAATTTGCCATTAGACGAGAATAAATAATACATGTAGATGTGATATGTAACATAGCAGTAACAATTCTCACACGAAAAATTACAAGGAAGAAAACATTTTTACCATACCGGTCTTAAAATATATGACAGAAATACCCTAAATAATTATCTCCTGATATCGGTGGTTTTACATGGTTGTGTACTTCAGACAAATACTAAAGTATCGAGGCAAATGAGTCGTAATACCTTGATACACATCTTAAGGGTATCAACAGTCTATCTTTTTTTACACACTAAGTAGATGACTTCCACACAAGATATCACATTCGTTCCTACATCCAACAGAAAAAAACAGTAAGACAAGTAATCAAACATTTTTCACCAACAAATTGATATCTAGGGATTTAATTTGATTTAAATGCATCATCATCTGCACATCAGATCCATGAAGTCATAGTGAATAATGGTAATATTATTGTAGGACTTATGGGTAAACAATTGGAGAATAACTGTTGTGAAACTGAGTAGCTTCAATCTTGCAGAACAATAACTGATTGAAGATAATCGTACATCGACTATTAATGTAATAATAAGAGTTTTAGTTTCCAATTTGAGGGTACTATTCGTAGCATTGGTGTGTCCATTGAAGGTGGCTTTGATGCAGTAGAAATACACTTTCACATCGAGGCAGTTTGGGAGGGGCATGGGGAAAATACAGCTATTGGCAGTCATACATCTATGGGCACCATTAATACTCCTCTTCTTCACCTTCAGCTGCGTCTATTTCATCTTCTGGAGGAGCAAATCCCTCCTGAAAATATATCAATTTAAACGTTAAATACGTTTTCGAAGATGGCATGATATTGGCAACTTGCACGGGTTGACTCACTAGTCCAGTTCAAAACGCGGATTTATTAATGCTGATTAAATAAAGGTTTATCATTGTAGTTTGAATTGATCAGATTTGCAACTATTGTTAACAAGGAGCGATGGATATGATTAAATGATGAACTACTTAGATAATAATAATGCATGTTACAGTGCCAATATTTTACATGGAAATAATCAGTGTATCATCATCATCATGGGGTTATATGACAAATGTTTGTAAATACGGATACTATAAGGTGTGTACTTACCATGTCGGTTTTAATTAGTACAACTTAAATCTAAGATCAATCACACATACATACATATTTCTACAGCCTATCTGAATATAAGGGTAGGTAGTATCCCAAAAGCTACACTTCGAGGTAGTGCGCGTAAATTATAGATCGTGTAAGACGCAGAAACTTAAATGAGCTTCACATGTGGTCCAAGTAACACGTTAATATACAGAATATGTAAACACATGCTTACGATTGGTTAGTACCCATACCGGCATACATGTATGCACTTACATGAACTGAGTTTTATGTAATGCATGCACATCCATGACTGATGTATTTTGTTAAAAATCTATGAATAGTTCTCTCAGGCTGGTTAATGAAGTACATCATATGCTTAAGACATTTCACTTAATAGTCTCGTTTAAAGATTGATGTTTGTATAGATACGTATATCTCGAAGGTCTTCCACAAGACAACTGGCGCTGGGTAAATTATTCCATGCTTTACTTAGTGTGATTAGTAGGAACTGGATTATAGGTTAAATAATAATAATAATAAAAAAATTACAACAGATTAAGCAAAAGATAGATTAAAGTATTATTAATATATCTCCTTATCTAGACAGGCATATGGATTAAATAAAGGAAACTTGCTCTACATTTCAGTCACATCATACCACGCAGAAATGTCTAGATTCACCACAGTGCTTCTCATAGTAACGTTTGTCAATACATTTCAGAACCTAATTTAACATATCTTTAATATACGTATAAAAAGGATCATACTGTCCAAAGTGCTTTATCGGAAATCAATGTACTGCGGCAAATGCCCAAATCAAGCTCTGTGGTAAATGACATTCTTTCTTTCCCCCACATACCTCGGTAGCATACAAGATGGCCATGATTTGTTTGACGATTGGCAGATTGTCATTTTCATATTCTTGACAAACCACCTCAATATCTCGTAGTTTGCCAAAATAAAAGTCCCTCTCTTTCTCTAAGCCATCTACGGATACTCGCATCTCTGACAACTGAAGATAAAAAACATTCTCAACATTCAACCTACCTCTGTCGCATATAAAATGTCCATAATGGATTTAACGAGAGGAAGTTCTTCGGTCTCATATTCTTGACATATCACTTCAATGTCACGAAGTTTTCCAAAATAAAAGTCTCTTTCTTTCTCTAATCCTTCTACTGTCATATGCATATCTGATAACTGAAAGTAAAGCTCATAAGCATACCATTTCTAGTCTATCGGACTTTTTTGAAGGACTTTTACCAACATAGTCACTTTGATACTGAACTTGTATGAACATTAATATTCACAAGGTGTCATAATACTCATAGGTGAACACTTACATTGTACTAACCAAGGTTTTAAGAAGATTTTGGGCGAAAATTTACAACATTGAAATATATACGCGTGGCATGATGAAATAGGCGTACGGTAATTAATTATAACAAGACAAAGATCGGTGTTATAATGTGGTTGTAAAGAAGTACGCTAAACAATTGAACGGTATACAACATAGACTGGAATTGTCAGCAGTCAATCTAATGTTCAGTAGATGTTGCAAAATGGGTAGCATAATCAGTCTATTTTTCTAAAAAGAATAGATCACTAGCGTATCCAACATATTTGAATTCGCCACTTCTGCTCTGTACTCCTTTGATGCATGATTGGTAAGTTAGAAGTGGCCGGGGCAGATCATATCAGTACGGTAGTTCGCACTAACTAGCTACGGTATTAAGATGATTTGTTTCGGGATGGGAGGCCACGGCAGTTATCGACGATATCGACCAAAAGAAGGTACCATGTACCGTGTAGTTGGGCAGTATATTCTTTCAAGTTCAGGAAGTTATTGTTTATAGGCGGGCTGTTCTGGCTACTCCTGACAATATCTGTAGCTACAAGAACATTGTACTTACTAGAAACATTG
>JAXGGS010143197.1:5452-16524 GCA_035585475.1 Armandia brevis
GACAGATATATGCCACCACCCACCAATTGTCTCGGTACTTTTGGCACTCAATTTCTTCTTTTTCCATTTTAACTTGTCTTGTTTTTTTGTGTCCTTCTCTTTTTCTTTCTTCTCTTTCTCCTTTTCTTTTTCTTTCTCTTTCTTGTCTTCTTTATCTTTGTCCTGCATGGCCATGGAAATTAACGATCGGTCAGTAATAAGCATGTATTGTAACCGTTGGTTGATAATTTACACATCGAAAGTCATTGACAACTTAAATTACATGTAGCACATGTACACTTTGTACCATATATACATATGCGAGTGTCGAATATAGCCAATCAGCTTACTTTTTCCTTGGGTTTGTAAAATTTGTCACGTTTTGCAAATTTAAAACTTGGTTTGCTGTGTTTCTTCATTTTAGATGGACTCCTGGAGATAATAAACAATGATGATAATGTTAACTTTAAAACATTTGTAGTTAAGCATAGGAAACCATTAATGACAGATTTTTGGTGATGTGACTTGCGTTTGTCCTTACTTTCCGGGTTCTTCAGATGATACTAGCTCTTCCTCTGAATCTTCCTCCTCAAACATCATATAACCCTTGTCCTTTCGTTCCCGCCAGTCTTTCTTTACCTTTGGTTCTTTCTTCTTTACTACTTTCTCTTCTTCCTCAACTGTTCAATATAAAGTTAGATGCGCATGATATATATAAATCTGTCAATAGATGCATGCATGTGCGAGTTCACATTGCAAGGTAAAACTTTTCATTTTCTTACATTCAAAGTAAACATACAATTAATTAATTAATCGAGTCAAAGAGCAAATTACTTTACATTGAAAATGTTTAGATTGACTTGTTGTATTCGTGAAGCAAGTTTCTAATTACCTAATAAACTGTGAGTGGAAACAAAAATAACAACACCGTTGATAAATGACCTGAGAATAAGGGAATGAGTTTGGGGTGCTCAGCAAAAGGACTATTACATAATTTTATCTATGAGGGTGGTATTCCATAAACAAAGAAACCCACAACAAGTACATCTGAACCGAACTGAACTTTTGTCTAACGGTGGGTGAACCTAAAACGTCTGAACGTGTACGGGTACATATCTACATGTATTTAATACCACGGAATACGGTAATCTAAAGCTACGCGTGCTACTCACACTCCCGGCTTTCCCTGAGCGCCTGCGAGGCGTACAGACCAGGGAACTCGCGTTCCACGTCCGGGCTCTCGAAGCTGAGAGTCCTGTCAAAACTCATGGCTGCCTACTTCATCAGTATCAAACACTGATAAAACCTGAATCATCAGATGATTGGTGAGAAAACAAGTGTTCAATTACACGAAATGTGAAGTTATAGAGCTATCAACTACAGGAATATCAGCGTGCAGTATAAAATCATCTTTGATATATATCAATAGCACACATTTTCATCATACAAATGTGTTTACTGTGTAAGACCGATTTCTCATAACAAGTAAATTATGCATGCGCTTTTAACCAATCTCAGGGAATTTTAATTGCTTGGTGCATTGCGAATACCGTCGCTGTAAGAAACCAAGAGAAACAAAGCACGTAGTAGTCAATCGGCAGTTATGGAGTCATCTAACACAGGAGGTCATGCATTTCAACTTCCAGGAAAAACTTAAATACACAAATTGGTACCCATCAGTGACTACCCTGTCATGCAATGATAAAATAGACAGAACTTGATGTACTACACTGTCGCTATAACACAATTGTAGTAAATAACTAAATGAATTCATGTAAATTAGTGAATGCAGCAAAGTTGAACTAAAATACAAAGTAAGCAACCATGAGTTAGCAACCTAAATGTTACATTGAAAGTATGAATAAATGTACTTGGACATTTTCTAGGAGGCAGCAATTAGTGAGGCCACTAACTATTTACTAATTGCAATTGCGCATACATTGTAAATAGTTTCATTTTCAACTACCGCGGTAACTGTGACTATGAAATCAAGTGCGTGCAAGATGCAGTCAAATGAAAGGAAAGGGCGTTCAAATCATATAGGTATGGAAATCACTGGTATAGCATTAATAAATAAAACGCCTTGATAAAAAAACATTGTCGGGTAAGTCATGGTATGCAGACCGGGTGATAAAACAGAACAAAATGCAAAACTTTTGATACAAAACACTAGTAAGACATATTTGACTAGAACTCATTAGACTATTCTTGTCCATAAAAAAGGGCAGCAGATTAGAGATTCTACTAATACAGCCTACGAGTAACATCTTTAGGCAACCCAGTAGTTTTGTGGAGGGGAGGATGAACATTTGTATAGCTTGTCTTGTTTGGAGGCTGGGTTATCACTTATGGGAGCATATACGCATGCAATTTACTGGACAGGGACATGAGATATGGATAGCCTCTTACTAAGATATCATATTATATGGATAGCCTAAAAAATCAGACGGACTGTCCAGCATCTAGTGTACACCACAGGTGGAAGATATAGTAAATCTTAACAATTTATGAACCGGTGAACCAAAAGATTTCAATTTCATCGATCTGAATTATTGCAACACCACACGTCATAATGCCATAAGATGACACCATCTTTGCAGCAATTAATTGCGTTTATGATACATAAAGTTGTTGATAAATATTATGAAATCGTGATCGTTCTACAGAGTAGTCCCCAATTGTCAGTTTCCATCAACTTTTAATGTATAGCCTAGTTAATATTGCTTAATACATGCACATACACTATGGTAATTAATCATATCATCGCTCACAATATTATTTTTCTATAATTGGCCATCTTTCGTAAACTTAATGCAAAATGTTTCGTTTGGCAGGATTCACACATTTTAAAGTATTGAAGTTACGATTTAATCATTGGCAATTTCTCCGTAAGGACGATGGTAAACGACTTTATTTACCTACCAGAAAAAAAGGAACTTTACCGGAAGAAGGCTGTGGTCGGATGCATGGTGGGTAATATGGAAAAGCAATGGCGGCTGTTTTCAAACTAAGGTAGTTAATTCCACTGTTTTTTTACACTTTACGGCGTAGTATTAAACAATGGGGGTATTATTTTCAATAAAATATTGACATAACAGCAGATTCTTGAAGTTTTCCTACAGCACTGTGGTATCAACAGCCTTCTCACGCCGCAAATAGAGAATCATCTACGATCTTCTGCTAGAGTTGCATGTAAAAGGATTTGTTTACAATGTGTGTTCAATGACAGCTTGTCCAAACTTGCTCAATTTAAATGGCTTGACAGCCGACGCTTTGTGGGTCGTCTCTACATTCGTATACCTGATAATAGTTCACATTCTTTATAGTAGTTTCGTACATACGGTAAGTCACGTTACTCTACAATCCTACTAGTGACCTTACTTTCTCATTGATTTTTTGGTTACACCCTGTGTATCAAAAGTCGAGTGCTGGCAGTATCGAGTGCCACCGGCACATATCACATGAACATGAAAAGACAATGATCAGCCTACTTGCTAATCAATGTTGAGAATGTAGTTACACATAAAGGGGTGTGCAACGGTCCTGAGCCAACCCGCTAAGCATAATAATAGTACTGTAATTAGCCGCATTTAACTCCCCTTCTGTTCACACTCAGGGAGGGTCAATGAACCTTATTCGTTTCGGGTCAAATTCGTATTAGATGACCAATACCTCTGGTGATATGAGTAAATATAATTCCAGGCTTCCACTCGTTAATGTCCACCTTAAAATACAAGTGTATATTACTCTTTGTAGATTGTGCGAATGCATTTACAATTTTACACCAACATTTAATAACATAATGAATATTCATGAATCATGATACATATACTATGTACACATTCATGTTAAAAACTTAATATACCGGTACTCAGTGTTCGCTTAAAGTTTATCAGTATATTTTGATGTGACAGTGGATATAAAGTAAATTTCATCCAATCTCAGTCGGCATTCATGTACTATTAATCCATGCATGAATTATATAACTAATCCAAGCGTTTATATATTGAAATTGAAATTGTATTACATTACATTGATATAAGGGGTCGCTTCTTTTTATGATAAACATGTAACATAATTTTGTCACCAAAACTTATCGCAATGTCGTATATTCACAGATAACTGAGACACGGGTTATGCGAGGAAGATTGTGAATCGCACCTCATTGCACCATGGATCCAGCCGGACCACCAACCAATTCGGAAACGAGTATAAACTTTGATGCCCAGGCTCAGTATGATGCAGATGAAGCAGAATACAGAAGAGAAGAGCAAGAACGTCAAGCAGAGGTATGATATAATTTATTTGATGATTTAGGTATTTTCAGAATTTTAAGTTAATATGGTTTGAGACGCTTGCTACTTTAAGGTTTACCATTACTACACTAGTTCTTCTCCAATTACCAGATTTTAAAACCTTGGTCAATAACCAATAGTTAGACGAATGTATGGAGCCATTTACTCTGAACTCTCAACTATACCATAACCAGTCCAACAATTGATACAATCGGCCCTTATAACGTGTTCCAACAAAAATAATACCTGTCAGGTTTGAGTGTTGTCGAGTTTACCATAATATTGAACGAGTACCGGGGTATGTTTTAAAACCGTCGTCCATTAATCAGGATTGCAAGTATTCCTCTTGAAATTCATAATTTTTGTATTAAGAATGATGAGAGATTAATTTTTTATTAGACTCGTATGTCACCATGTGAACACACGCGATCAACCTTAAATAGCAGGAGCAAAAGCGGGCTTGGTATGCAAATTGAGAAATATTCACAATCTAATTCGGTTGCCGGGTACTGTGTCCATTACGAGTAGCCCGCAAACTTTACCAATGAGATAAGAAGGTTGGCTCCTAATATAGTGCCTCCAATATGTGGACTCACTTGTATATGTGATAAAAGTACTACATTTCTGAGGGCTACTACAACTGGCTATAAGTGTAAGTAACATATTGCTTAAATGTCTCATGCAGATAAAATGCCATATTCTCGGTATACCTGGTATATCTCAATTCCTTAATATTATCACATTCCTTAAAATCTGACCATTTTTTTCAACTGCATTCGTTGGATATTGCGAAGATTGATGTAATGATTTTGTAAAGTTTGCAGTACTGGCTCAGACTGGCTGACTATCAACTACGCCAACCTATTTACTGAATAAGCTTAAACCTTTTTACACTCTCTGGAATCACGTAACAAATTTTGAGCACCTAATCCAATATAACAACAGTGTGAGTCCTTATAATATTTTGGTTAGCGTGACTCTCAATCGACCAGCCCTTTCTTACACTCAATACAGGTGTGCGCACATACCAAGCTCTATAATGTTTACAGACGGCTTGTCAATTATTTGTCATGCTAATACTGGCAACATTCACTTTTGACTTTCTCTTGGACATGAGTCAATATCATTACCGAAGAAATTCGATAGTTTGAAATTTCTTTTGTTGAAGGAAGTCAAACACTTATCGGTACGAAACTAGGCTATAAGAACAGCCCTAGATCAGTCGCACATTGCTCGTGCTTTTATTGATCACTTTGCGTTTCATCCTATTAATAATTGATGCTCCAAGCTTCTCCAAATTTTGAGCTGAAACCGAGTAAAATTGCTTTACCAAAAGTGATTTCAAACGGAGATGAAGAATACATATTAATATTAGCATGTTTTTTTAGAGTCGGAATAAGCTTATTATGATCGCTCTTTACTGTACTTTATCACGAATCAATTTGAGTTTTCATACAAAACGCTCAATTTGGGATTACAATAGCAATCTGCCCCATGGATTGCATCTTATAAATATGTAGATAAATAATCATGGACATTCAATGTGCGTGTCAGTTTTCTTAGTGAAGAGCTTACCAGTAATATAAACCACGCACACGTCTCTGTGCCAATTATACTCTCATTACAATAATAGAAATACTTTACTGGGGGAATTCAATCCTTCACAACTTTTATCCTCCCACATAAAATTGCATTTGATTGTTTATTCAATCGACCCACTCGCCAGATCTCGTAATCGTAATTTCGAAAAGTACAGAGGCGTATCATAACAACAGCGTACTATTTTAACTCCATAATTTCTTGGCAGATCTCAAATACGACCCGACGATTACCTGAAATTTTCAGTTAACTGGCAGCGGCTGTTAGAAGTGTTTATAAATATTTATTTCTCAACATTACATTACATTTACATATGTTTATTGCTTTTGTCCTACTTGGAAAGACCAGAGGGTCGTAAAGCTTAAGCGATCACAATGTTTAGTGGTACACGTGGTGGCCTTTACTCCTGTTAAACGACCTGTGCTGCAAGAGGTTTAGGATTAAATATGTTTCAACAAGCCCCATGACAAATAAACACGAAATGTATGAACTTATTATATTGGCTGGAATAACGATAAGGAGTTTTATTATCGGATTAACTTTTACTGCAATAAGCGATCGGGGCTATTAGGCTACACTTCAGCAAATCTTTAATCGATACACGACGATAGGCGGGTCGTAAATCTGACAGAAAGCGTAAAAGTATAATAAACGTATAACTTGATTATAGATCGGGAATTTTAAACTGGTGACCCGAAATAATTTAGTCCAATAATCTGACGTCACGCCCTACTGAATATATAAATGTAGGTCCATAAATGTATGTACATCATACACACCTTTACCCTAAAAAGTTGGTTAATCCACATTTAATGTAATACTCTTGATAAAGTTGTTATTTTTTGCCCCGATTAGGTGAACTAAAAAGATTATAATCCTTACTGCAAACATTGCCTGATTTAAAACTTGATTCCTGTCGTCAGTTGGTCAAATAGTTCTTTGTACTGTAGATGTACGCCTCATATCAACGTGCGCAATCGTTTCAACCGATATTTTTATATCTTGAAGGCTACTTTAATTTTTGCCACTTTTCTTACAGTTAAAAGCACTTTTAACGGATGCCCTGGACGATCTGTCGGATGAAGATGAGGATGAATCGGACGGCTCTAAGAACGTTTCCCATTTCTCGCACGATGTATCCAGAGACGTCTCTGTAGACCAGGGACACGATGACGATGATGATGATAACGAGGAATCTGTCGATTCTGATGTAGGCCCGGATGATAACCAGTTGCTGTAAGCATACATATTTAGTTGATCCCTTAATTTCATAAACATTTTAATACATTTTGACCAGTTTAGCTGATATTAACTAAGTACCTTTTCCAATCAATAAACATGACTCCGTGTTTTGTTTGCACGTGCAATGCACTAAACTGTGTCGAGTTGTCTGGTGTCGTGTGTCGTTTTGTGAATGGTGTACCTGAAATAATGTTGCTGATTCCTTGAAATATCAACGGTAATTTAACCCGATTCATGCACAACCCGATTCGATGCATCGACGAAGTTACGAATTCAGACATATACAACTAAGACCAATAGTACGCAATTAAGTATATACATAATGTACCAGACACCGACCAGTAGTTTAATTGTTCTTACTATTGCTATACAAGTAATATATAGTTTGGGGGTTTTTTTTCAGTAAATCTAGTAATATTGTTCTCGGTGAAGATGGACAATGGCAGCAGGTGTTTGGAGGACAGGGGGGTATCCCTGGTACTATGACGACGTCACACCCCGGATCCTTACCGCCGAACCTTGCCCGACCCGTCCCCCACGTCCCCCACCTCCCTCTAGGGGTGATGGACCAACAGATGTACGAACAGGGCGATCATAACCCCGAATCCGTGCCCTTATCTTACCCAGCTGTTGCTCAATACCAGATGTACCCGCATCATCAACCGTACCCCACTCCCGGTGCTCAGTTCGGACCACAACTGCCCAGGGGTGGTGTAGGTGGAGGGGGAGATTTCCACGGTAACACCACCTACCCTCCCCCGGGACACGGCGAGATACCCCGCCACCCGGCCGATTTTCACATGGAGGAGCGGGGCGAAATCGAAGGCGCTAACGACGAGGATGGGAACTACGGGAATCCGGCGTACCACAACGTGTACCACTACCAGCCGCATCCCGCCGATTCAGATCTCCCTGACTACCACGGCCTGCCTCATCAGCAGCAGCAGCCGGGCGTGTATCCCCAACAACAAATGAGCACCAGAGATTCTTACCAAGCCGGGCGGGCTCCTGCTCCTAATCTGTATCACCCCGTGCAAGAGGAGGATTACAAAGTTCAGTATCTAGGCCAACCACCAGACGGCGATATCCATGACGTAAATGATGTTGACCTCGGTGTGACGTCACCGCGCCGAGATGACTACTCGGACATGCAAGATCTATTCCTTAAACAAGGTACCCGGTGTATATATATATGTTTTCCGTGTAACTGTAAATCACATTTTTGTCGTTTACATGTACTACCGTTAATATATAATCCACAGTTGACCTTTGTTCCCGCGAACAATCACATTACACCGCTCTTCGTATAAAATAATCTTATGAGTGCATTGACGAAGACATAGCGTTCCTCTCTATAATGACATGTCAATGCCGGTAAAGTCACACAGTACAGGTGACGACTTCGCCAGCTATATTTATCGCCATTCTCACCTGTGAATCGCATTTCCCGAAAGGATGCGGAGTTTGTGGGTAGATTTTCCCGGAATGACATGCAATGTCAGCGAGGCAAACATACCACACCTCACATTACCCAACGACATATGTCATATGTAGAGACACATATGCAGCTTTGGGTAACGTCTTTATAACGGTAGATACGGTGACCTGTCAAACTTCTAGGCGGTTATTGCTTTGCTGTGACGCTTGAAGTTGACCTTTCCAACGCAATATTCAGAATTTTTTTCTGTAGTATTAAAGCCGAGTGATTCATTCCACTGGTTGCGTCTAATGATGTCCGTTCGTGGTCAAGGATTAATCTGACGGACATCCTGTTTTCGAAACTTACTCTATTTTTATAATTGTCATTAAATGTTGAGATAGAAACTTATTCATCGGACTAAATGTGATATGATTTATTTACGTCAAGCGATGTATTAGAGATCCACATATGACGGGGATCAGAAAGTTTACTCATAACTTTTTATTTGCTGTAAATATGATTTACCAGGTTTTGTGACAAGAGTAAATTATCAGTTCATTCTCGATGTAATTTGGTTTGGCACAAGTCCAGATACTGTGCATCGTAGTAAAGATTGATACACACGAATGTTTTGAAATGCGATGATTATTTCATTGACAGATAGCTCTAAGTAGGTCATCTTGCATCACAAACATCCCATTATTTTAAATATCATATTCGCTAAAAAGTTTACATTAGATCAACAACCGCGAACCCCTCCCACGTGTTTTGCGAGCGCATCCCCACGCACCGGTCCACGAATTCCATTTACCATGGTAACCTGAGCGCGCCGACTATACTGTTATAAATTCGCATGTACATGTGCGCTCGGCTCCTGTCGTGTGATACATGTATATCGTGCGAGCACACATCATCTGCACAACCTTACCGTCTATAATCGCCGTGCACATTAACTCACTCACGCTGCCCCCACTCAGATGCTGGCGGTGACCAGAGACAGCTGTCGCAGCTACAGATTCTGTACCGAGCGCGAGGCAGAAAAATCGAGGAGCTGACCGAGTCGTTGCAAAAAACACAAGAGGAGAGCGAGAGGGATGTACGCATTCTTAAGCACAGATTGAACATTGTTCAAGGTAGAATGATTGTATTCGTTGTATTCTCATGATTGAATGATTTGCTGTGCGAGAAGAATCGTATAATTTACTCGTTGGATTGAGAGAGTAAACTTTTCTGTGTTGTGTTTTCAGATGAGCACTCTGGCATGTCGAACAGTTTGAGCCAGTGTCAAACTCTACTGGCTGACTCGAAGCAGAAGGAAAACGCTCTTGGTGGCCAGGTCAGCGCACTCCAATCCGAGATTACTGTTTTAAAGACCGCTAAGGAAGAGGTAAGCTTAACCCTAAACACCCCTCCTACTAGAAGCCCTACAACTCTATATGCTACAGTAGATGCTCGATTTAATGTGAAATTTGACATAACGCGGGTCTGCAGTGTCCCCTGATTTTGTTGTTCTATGTTACACTATAACGCGTATGACAGATAACCCATATATGGTAACTCGGTATAATGCGGTGTTAAGGTTTGTCCCCAGCTACCCGCGATTTGTCGAACATATACCATGTTTCTTACCTGTATCGTAATTAATATATCACCTGAGTTTACCTGAGTTCGCCCGAGCACATATGAGACTTGTTTCCGTCGCACTTGCAGCTGGTGAAGAAAATCCAGACGGCTGAGTCGACAATAGAGAGTCTGAATGCGCAGGTTCACGATCTCGGCTCGAGCGAGAGCCTCCTCCGAGCCAAGGAACAGCACGAGTCGCTCCTCGGCAGCATGAGACAGAAATATGAGGCAGAAATATACGAATTAAAAGAGAAACTCGACCAATCCGGGCGCGGACTCGAAGACAAGGTAAATGAGTGGCACATGTATTGTCGCAGTGTATTGAAGCGTGTAAATGGACCTATTGCTCGTGTCATGTAAGGTATCTCCTGTTCCCTATTATGTCGTGTTGTTCAGGTAACAAGTACCGCTGAGACTCATTATCTTAGCATCGCGCAAGCGGAGCCGTAAATGTATATTGATATATTTTGTAGTAACAAACACGTGTTCTTTTTATTTTTCCCATTGATATATTTTGATTTGTCTACATTTACTTCAATCGTTTTATATAGGGACCGAGATGAACTTAGACATTGTACACTTTTCATTTCTGATATAATACATGTTATGTTGACAAAGTAAATTTTTTGTAGTACATTCCCTTGGATCCTTGAATCCACAAACCAGTTTCCAATAAATTTGATTAGGATATGGTTCGTAAACGTGTATTAATACAGAAATATCTACCTTTTAATTAGAATGAGGAGATCCAGTCTCTGAAGCGCCAACTATCACAGCAGATAAAGGCAGGAGAAAACCAAAACATCGATCGTGCCGACACGATCAACCGGTTAACGCGAAGTCTTGAGGAGAGCCAGAGACAATGTCAGGAGCTGCTTGAAGCGGGTGAGCCTCTAAAACTACCGGTACATGTA
>JAXGGS010143308.1:5774-22417 GCA_035585475.1 Armandia brevis
ACCTTTATTTCTACAGGTTTTCGATTTACGTCAGTGTCACCACCAGATGCAGCAGCAGGCGGCTACGGCGCAAGCAGCAGCAGCAGCTCAGGCTGCGGCGGTGGCGGGTAACGTTCCCGGCCCGGCCAGTGTAGGGGGGATAGCACCGGCTATCAGTAAGTGTAAGCATTCTTTGTTTGCTCCTCTCCTTACCACCTACACACCTGCATCTACTACCTCTCTCGTCAAATGATAGGTAACATTGACCGAGCACGCGGACTTTAGGTTTGTAACATACATGTGCGATAGATCAGTGCTCTGAGCCCTGCCGATAGGGGGAGCTGTGGTCAGTGTAGTTATCATTTGATGGCTTCTGTATTATAGACCTGCTGCCTTGTCCCGAACTTAGATACATTTGCTAGTTTGTTTGTTTTGTTTTTGTTTAGATAAGTATGATGTAACTCTAACGCGCGTGGTTGATTTTCATTAGGGTATTTGCTTTAGTTTATTGATAGTTACGGTTAACAAGTATTCATTTGCACTGATTATTCACTAAGTTGATCCTCCTGAAGTCATTCGTGAATTATTAATAATAATAATATACCAGTCTACAAAGAAACATTTCTACCTCATATTTGATCACCACCGTTTCAAAATTACTGATTGTCCGGTTATGGTTTGACCACGATTTCCATCTAATTTTCACTCCCGCACACCCGCACTATGTCTATATACCAGTTTTAGTTAATATTTCGTTCAATTTTAATATGTAATGTGATTAGTCGTGATTAGGTAAAAATAGGATTCTCAATAATTTCGTTTCGGAGAGATGACATTTCGGTTAATTTTACTCATTCGTTTAGTAGGTGTAATGTTGATTGTTGGTTTTATAAACCTATTACATTCTACTCCTTTATTTTGCCAATCGTAACAAATTTCAATGTTGTTAATGTGTTTGGATTCTCTTATTTTAATGAAAAATGTTGACTCGTGTAGATTTTCACATATCACTCCTCGTTTTTCGTTGTTTAGGTTTGTCCGCAGCGGCTGGTATCGGCGTGGATGACCTGCGTCGTCTGTGTATCCTACGGCTGAGTTTTGTCAAAGGCTGGGGCCCCGATTATCCTCGACACAGTATCAAGGAGACGCCATGTTGGATTGAGGTAAGCACCGACGAGCACGACTGTCCATTAGCACGTGATACATCTTTGAACAGTAACGAGCTACAATCCTCTGGTTTTATTTGTACTTCAAGTTACATATACATGTATGTGTAATCAATGAATTTCACATTTTCCATACAACTTACAAGTTAAATAACATTTGGCGTTCACTGCTGAACCATTTCTAATTTAACAAGACGTGGACCGAAAACATGCAATGTCATTGACCCATAAGTCAGTGATGCTTAAGTCTTGGGACCTCTCTTACTTTCGACATATATCGTATTGAACGAGCAATATATGCCGGAATTGACATACATAAAACCAATACTTGTAATTGTGTCACTATCGGATCAGCATCACCTAGCTAAGATGTAGCAGATCCAATAAATAAATGGACGCTGATCTTTCTAATTTACCAGCGTTTTCGTGCAGTATCTCTTCTGAAACTTCAAGCTGATGAATATATTACTTCACGGCAGGCCGGTGCTTGATGATGTACAGACCTTGTTATTGTAACCAATATGCAAATAGTCATTAAACATGCTGGCCGATTTCATATCAATACCAGTTAAATGATCTACATTTTGTATTACCATTCATCGTTGTCAGCTGCTAGACCCATAATTGTTTAATTAGGTCTGTCTTGTCATCTGCTTATGTCTATATTACAATTGCTATGTTAATCCTGACTTCAAAAGATTGTAATTATTCTCAAATCGATTGTATCACTTCAGATCCAACTCCATCGTCCTCTCCAGCTCCTGGATGAAGTTTTACAGGCCATGCCACTGAACGAACCTAGGTTGAGGAACAGCTTCCTATTGGGATAAATTCGCCATATTTAATACCCCTCAGCATCCCAGATGCGAGGCGTCACCATGACGACGGTGCGCTACTTCTTTAGTGTAGAACGGAGGTAGAAATGTATGGTTTTTAGTGTGTGCTGGGGGGGATAAGCCTCGGGTTTAACTGGATTTAGTCTTGAGAAAGTGTAAGAATGTTTCGCTTCGGCTAACTAACGTAAACGCCCCTAATTAATAACCACGTGTTTTTAAGGGAGATACCCACAGTGCTTGCCATACGAAGTTACGCATATTAATTATTAATCACGAAACTAAATCGCTGTATGTCATCCAGAAAACATTAGTGCCTGCTTCAGATCATCATACAAAGCCAATGCGTGCATGTAGGTACAACTGTACATCATCTTACAAATGTACTTGTATCATCGTGTCACTTTGTAGTCTTGATCCATGTCAATAACTTGTCTTGTGAAAGTCACATCAACTTCAAGGTTTTGGTCATATCCTCACATGAATTATCTTCATTATAAAGGTCAACCTCAAAAGCAGCTATATTATAACCCTGTCCAAAAATGCAATTGTGAGCTCTTTCATTAAGCACGTGTAAAACCATTGGTGGCAGAGAGGTAAACCTCACTCATTCATCTCGCATCATTGTAAATACGTTACATAAACAGATGCACGTACACTGCTATGTATTCATTTTTAACTCTGGAAAGACGTTTTGGGTCCTTCAGGTTTGATACAAAACGGCTGGAAATTGATAATCAGGATATTTCCTTCAGTTTATGGTCAGGTGTACAGAAATAGTATTGACCTAGGGTAAGCCTTACGTACTGTCAGATGGTACCGCATATGTGAATGGTTGACGTCACTTTTGTAAACTTGACAGACACGTTATACGTCGTGCGTTGTGGAATTTGTAATTATAAATGTCAACCTCAATTTTCTTGTAAATGTATGTAATACAACGTGGAAACTTCCTACATCTAATATGTTCGGATTTATTGAAGCAAATCAGATTCTATGCAGTTTTAATGATAAATCACACATTTCTACAGTATTGGTGAATTTAATTGCGTGGATTTTAATTGGAAAGCTAGCATTTAAAATGTGACCCTGTATACCTTGTTCACGACGCGCTCACACTGGCACTGAAAACCTTTAATATGTTCAATACAGCTTTATTTATAGCTAATCCACCTAATTTATTCAACCTCATGAATTGCATCGGTACTGCTGCAAAACCCAATGTTCAATGTTGTCTCATTTTAGACTTCTTAAAACCGCTGTTTGACACCCTCACACACTGTACATGTATTTATATAATCGTGCAGCAGGCTAAGAGCTACGTCTCTATAATATTAATGCTGATATCGGTATCTCACTCGTCGTCGTGAAATAATACTTACTAGACTGTATGCAAAACACATTATAGTCTGGTTAAGCGAGCAGAAACAAATTTACGTATACATGTGTAAGCGATGGATGTGAATATGTACCAGTGAGTGTGTGTTTCTTTATATGGACAGTTATCCTTTTTATAACGACAAGTTAAACTTGTGTTCAACGTTCAGCGAATTGAGTTATTTTACCATCACAACTAGTATGGCACGTATACTTAACAATTGAAGTGACCATTAGCAGTTGCACTGATGATTGGCTTGATTGAGTTATAATTTCGTGTTGAGTTCGCACTAGGTCACTGTAACGGAAACACTGCAATGTAGGACCAATGACAACGTTGGAGATTTGTCATGCCATCTTTATTTTACGGCTCTGGAAAGCCAAGAACGGTGCTTTATATGTGAAGTAGTTGTAGCAACAGAAACCACCACGGTCTCTTATATTTGTTATGAACTACGGTGTAGTAAAATTGTGGCTTTACATTTAGTAAGTAGTGGCAAGTAGCATCAGCCGGTAGGTTTAGGATAGACTTCCTGTATTAATGCGCTTTGCTTTTTATATTTTTATGTAGGTTATTCGCCTGTGGAAATCTTTTCGTCACGAGTTTCAAAACCTTTTTACCAACAACTCGTTCTCAATTTTAGTCAAGGCTCGTCTTCTTATGTTTATTATAAGCATGTGCATACATTTGAATGTAATTTCATACTCATTGGTACCAAGACAGAATGTAAAAATAGTGTGTCAATAGAACCATGTGTGCTCGGAATACTTGTGTCAAACAGTCATTTTTTGTTTCTCATCAGATATGTAATAATACATTTTATTGGATGAAAATGGTTGAAGTAAGCTAACGTCTTAATGTTTAGCTCCCCATGTGTCATAGACATGTCAATTCAAACAATTTTTATTTTGTAGTATTGCTATCGGTTAGTCCAGTCTATTGTTTTCGTGTGATTGGCAAAAGAATGAAAAATATGTGTGTATGCAGAAGTATTCGTGTACATTGTATTGTAAAATATAAATGTGTATATTCGTCTTGTGTATTGTCAATAATTTTGTCTTTGATTAATAAACCAATCTAACGTACTCTTATGTGTTTATCGAATTCCTCTCTTCCTCTAGAACGTGTTTTAATGAAGAGATCAATAAGATGACATACAATCTTTTTTTTTTACCTTAATTTCATTTTATACACAAGATGTAACAGTGACTTACTTAACATTAATAATACATGAGAACAACTTCATACCCATTACAAAGAGGAAAAGACGACAGTTTCACATGATGTGGAATTCATTGTAAAATTGGTTGAAACATTGCCTCATCAGGTTAAGTCTCATGGTATCGATTGGAATCAAACGCTTTATAACGATTGCACATTTTATCCTATTTTAACAGCGCTATGGCAAATTCCAATTCCCTCTCAACCAACAAGTATTAAACAGTTAACAATGCTGAAATGTGATATTTAACAAGTTAATCTAATATGTGAAGTAGCCTGATCAAATGTTTATACTGGGTGCCGATATATTAACGAAATGAAATTCAGGTCCAAATCATGTGTTACATTGAATGCCGGTAGTCATTTAGAACGCATTCGTAATATATACATAAACATATATATGTATTCCGATATGGTAAATTTGCAAACTACGAACATCTATTCTGCAAACAAAAACAAAATGTAATGAGTGAAACGACGTCATTCATTCAAACGTAACATTAATGCCTTTTATACTTTCTCACACCATTGCCAATGTTATCCATTTTGCAGATAGTCGGAATTTTCATTAAACACACAATTACACTAAGATGCGTCAATTTCGTAAATCTTACACCAATATCCTACGATTTGAAGACAAAATTAGGCAAAAATTATATAGATGTGTCACTAATCAGTGATTTAATGTGAAAGTGATAACAGATTGGTCAAAATTAAGTAAATACAACACCACGAATAAAAGGTTAACTTTGAAAAGCTACATATTGCATGACATAAATTGCACAGATTAGAAACGACATCTAGTCACTTTCACGTAGACTAGATGTGCTCGATTTTTCAAAGATCATATCGCATAAGCTGTCAATGCAGTGTACTAATTATTAATGTGGTGTCAAATGGGTCGATTTGGCAAGTCACATAAGCACACAACACAGTGAGGAACACATGTACTTATCGAGAGCGATCAACTCAATTTCCACAGGGTCACTATAACCATGTCTTCCAATCACATCAAATACAACTTGTATACACTTATTTGTACTAATGGTTAGTAATGTTTCCAATTCCCTAGCTCCTTACACATGCAACCTTACGATCACTTGGACATTTTGATTGCATCAAGCTGGTTAATTGATATTTTGATTTGACTTATTGTTAAATTTACAAGCGTTGTTTGGTGGAAAGTACATGTACATGAAATACATGTATGGCATGCACATTGATAATATAAAATACCACTGATTATCAGTACAATATCACAGACACTGAAGATTTGGTATGATCATTAGTCTAAGTAGTACAGGTGGCCAAGGAAATATAAGTAGTATAATGCTTTAGCAATACTACTGCAGTAATCTTCACGCAATAAACAACACATGAGTACATTTAAGCAACATTGCACAGTATTTGGTAATTTATCACTTGAATCATCGAACAATACTGACGCCGCACATAAGAAGTGCACATGAAGTATTAAAGTGATTGTTAGCATAAAGATGGCATCTCACTCTCTCTATATATATTGAATCTAAATGAACATTTAACATCTGAAGAAATGATTTCAATGTTTACTGAATGACCTACTTTAATAACTCTTGTAGAACACAAAAGCATGAGTTGAAGCTGATCCTGATAAAGCACATATAAACTGTAGTACCAGATGATAATGCACCATTGCGGAACCCTTATAAAACCTTCACTCCATATAAATGGTCCAAAATACTTTTACATTATGTGTGTCATTACTTTCATCGGAATGTTGGCCTGAGTTCTAATAAAATTTCTTGGCTGCCGCTTCCTTACTGCTCCTGAAAATCATTGCAGATGTATGAGAATATGTTTACTGCATTCTACAAAGAAGTGCTAGCTATAGACAACGGCAAAATAGGTGGGGTGATGCTTCACTTACTTGTAAATCATAAAACCCATAAATAAGGCGACTTGAGCTCCCATCAATAGGAAAAAGTAAAATGGAGTGACACAGTTGGGAGGGATGTATGCTGGGCATCCGCTTGGTCCTCCTCCCTGGAAAATGAATTGTTTTAGTTTTATCAAAACCCAAATGAGATTTTGTTTTTATATACATTGAATATGTACCAAGTAACGTGATCAGCACAATATTTTACTTACCGCTGGTTTATTAACTAGTGACTTCACGTCTGAGTGAAGAATGTTTATATTATTTTTCAAGTCATCTATATGTTGGGCGCCTACACCACCTCCTGTGCCACCACTTGTTTTAGAATTTACGTCATTCACAAGGGATCTGTAAGCACGGGAAAACAATTAACACTAGGAAGACTGTGAGAGAACGAAATCACCAACACATTATTCTGAAACCGTGTTAAAATAGGGTATTTACCTGATTTCTCTGATGTGATTCTGCAGTTCCCTTTGATTATTAAGAACCGTTTCCACCTCGTGTCTTTTTATGGTATCTAGATTTGGCAGTTGTGGAACCTGAAACCAACAAAGACGAATATAAGGCAAGCTCTACGGGCAGGCCAAAGAATAACAAGTGCATCTAACGGATGATATTCATCTTGATTAGAGGAAATGAAAATATAATCACTTACTCCGCCACCTCCTTGTTGCTGGTTCTGTTGCTGGTTACCCCCCGCGCCTTGAGACATTATGGCGATAGAGGACAAAGTTCTCTCCTGACGACCAATGATTTCATCCAACTTTCTGGTTAGATCACGCATGGTGTTGTGAATAGCGGACTGACCGTCGTATATCATTTTCAATTCACGGATATCTTGGCTTTCGTACTATAAAATAAGTGAGTATAATTGGAAATTGCTCGTCATTGATATGTGGAATATGAATAAGACAATTTCATCTTGCCTACCCATTTTTCGTCATCCATGTCGTACTTCTGAGGCTGGTCAGGGTGTTTTTCTCTGTAACTATAAGAGATAAAATGCGACTTCAGTACATGGATAATCAACTCGTTGGATAGCCATCGTGATAGTAGATATGAATAAAATACCCAAGAATAACAGTAAGATACTAACTCTTTCTTAGCATCCTCTAGTTTTTTGTAATATTCATCGAACTCATCTTCAAATTTCTTTCTTTCGTCATCTGGGACTTGATTACCGGTTGGCTGCATGAACGAAAACAAAAGGTTTATTCTCGAATAGAAAAATGAGCACAATGTGACTAGATCAAAGCAGAAATGCAATTTGGATATCACTGTCGCCATACCGGATCCTTAGCTGTCAGACTGTGTGTCAGGAAAGTTTGGACATCGTGATCATCTGTAACAGAAACATTTAGAAATCAGTGAGAGGTTATATCGTTTTATTCGGGATTATGATCGTATTGATTTTCGGTTTTGAGCGCATACCGGGTAATAATAGATACAAAAGTGTTGCTAGTGATTGATAAAGATTAAGATGCCACAAAACACGTGACTAAAAGTGTGCATATCACATATCGATGATGATTTCATTGACTTAAAAATGGCTATCACAATGCCATAAATAGTTAAAGAAAATGAAGGTTTGTCAGTTCAGACACATTTAAAACCTTCGGAAATTATCAAAATGGAGAAACAGGACAAAAACTGAATACGTGGTTGGGAACAACTGAAAATGAAATTGTTCTAAACAAAACGAGTTGAGAAGTTACGGTACATGCATGGAAAACCAGATACAATTAAAAATGATTGCTAAAAGCTGGTCATGGAATGTGAAAATTGACACCATAACACGACGATTTATTTCTACATGCTAGATCATCATTGACATTATAGTACCGTACGGTAGCTGAGTAGTTGTAATAGAGTGACGTATTACGTAGAAGTTAGTTCAACGATATTATCTATATGTATTTAGGGGGTTGGTTGAAGTAAACTATTCGACGATTGAAGAATGTTTGTTTTCAATATTTGTTTTCAATGTTAATGTGTTTGTGTCATAAATCAACAGCGTGACGCTTGTATATTAAACTGGTACATTGCAAACAAAACAGTATATTCGTTGTAATAAAACACCATCACTTAATAAACAACGTCGCTGTTCAAGCAGAAACAAAAGTAAATCCATGACGCATTAAGGTTTGATGAGACCGATACTAAAGCATCACATGACCAATAATTAACAAGACACCTTACTATATGTAACAAGTTAACAATGTCATATGCATAGGTGTTTAAAGTACCTGCAAAACCATGATTTCCTACAGCGATGTCAGGTATGGTATATACAAGTAACATGAGTACAAACTGGGATATGAACATTATGTATCAAAGCAAAGTCATTTGATGCCGGGACTCTATTTTCAGGTGCTACCTAAACTCGGTGTATTTGCAAATAAATTATCTATGAATTTAACGGATGACGCCAAATACATGGTAGTACGAAGGGAAAATCCTATTTATAATATGTAATAGGGGAAAAGTCTATTACAGTAGGTAAGCCATACCTTAAGCGGGCTACATGTACATGATGTGATAGGAGTATTTTTTTTATGCGTAATGTGTATCTGCTAACGTTAATCTGGATACATACATGTTTAAACCCCTGTCGCTTTAAGTATATGGATAAAATGGTTTGTTCAACTAATTAAAAAAACGCATCATGCTTTCTAAACACTGGCAGCGAAATCAAAGTAAGTGTTAGCAAAGTCTAGGGAGTTCATTTTATCACTATGCCCCCTTAGTTGTTCTACTTACAGTGAGAGGCGATACAGAATAGCTGTATCCAAATGATAGAAGTGATGACGTTGAAGATGCAAGAGTGACAACATGAAATCTTTAAAATGAAATATTTGATATTCTGGCGGTAAATGCAATTGTATTTACAAGTTACAAGCATGATAGCCATCAGCAAAATTAAGTGTAACATTGGGAATCAATAGAATTTTAATTTAAACATCTTAACGAAAATTGAAGCCATGTACTGATACAAAAAATAACAATTTTCAATATGGTGTGTAATATATTTATGCACAGGCCATCTGCTCAATAACGCATGCGATGCTATTAACAATGAGCTAATCTAAGTCACTGTGTATTACAAAATATACGCATGCACTAAATAAATCTATGATATATGTCAATGTCTGGTACCTATTGTGTCTAGAGGTATTGGTAAGAATAATTAAATAATCGGCATGCTTACCGGCAAGACCTCCAGTTGCGGCGGAGACACCGAAGTAGGCCTGGGATGGCAAGTCAACCCCTTCAGCTCTTAAGCACAGCTCATAATCATCTTTGTTTTGAGTCATTCCGTTATGGAACATAACCTAGATGATATTACGAAACATTTCATTTAGATCACATTTGGCGTGTTAGCATCATTGGCCGGATAAAGTCAATTTTATACACTGGTAGTTGATATTAACGTACAGTCAGCGCCTTCTGGTAATATTCGACTTTAACTTTAACGTTGTAAGGTTTGTTTCTGAAGTCTCTCAAGCATCCACCCAGCTGCTGCGCGGCTCCATCACTGTAAATAATTCATCGTCTCATGTGAAATAAACCATGTTAACATAGACATTTAGCCTATGGTGATCAAAGGTAAAGGTGATCTTAAGCAGAAGTGTAAGTAGGTAAGTAAGAAGGATCAATGTAACTTACGTGTTGTGGTCATATGCCTTGGTTCCATCATTCACCATGGCCATGATGTACGGGTTGTTGTGCTAGAAAAGGTTAAGCATAGAAAATGTAATCATCGGGTGCCTTTTAAATCGAAACCGCCCTGAACATATCGTCGATTGTGGAATGTTATGTGCAGCTCATCACTCTCACCTGTCCATCGTTGTCAAATGAGTCGAAGAAGAGACCTAATCCGTTCCACTTGTCGGGTCCTCCGAACACAGGCCCCTCGCCCTTATCAGCAGTGAACCATAAAGCCTGTAAAACAACAGTGCACACAGTCAGTCAGAAGTTTGTTAGTCAGCGTTTGAATTTGCTCCCCGTCACCACAAAGTAGCCAGACTTTAGGCCGAGTAGCGTTCCTACTCTATGAAACTGTATAGTGTACCGGAGTAGAAGTATTTAACAGGGCATAATTGATGAGCCTTGATATGGACAGGCTGTTTTTTTACTTTTGTTGAAGGAGGGGTGAGGGAGGGGGCGCGGGAAGTTATGTCCTTGACAAGGTTGAAGGAGAACATTGCGTTAAACGCTCACCAGTCCATCAGCACCAATCCTTCCTCTGCCAGAAATTCTAAAGACAACTTCTACTTCCCAACCAGTCGCATCGATCCTGTCTTTGGTCCAGACATAACCTAGAATAGCAAGGCAAAAGATATGTTTCACTTCGGGCAGCTGTTACGCTATTTAATTCACCAAGGGCCATACATTCACATGCATTATGTACGTACAAAATCTACATCAATATTGATGGAAGAATTGTTGAACGAAGGTGATCTGACCAAATCTGATAGGATGGCCCCATCTGTTACCAAACTATCAATGCTTTTGTATTCGTATCAAAGGTTTTATACTTTTGAAACGCAGCGAGGCAGTGAAGATATGAAGTTTTTTCTATTCTTCAGAAAAATTAATGATGTAGATAGCAACATCTGATTTGAAGGGTTTTTAAAAGAAAAATTGTCGGTGTGCCTATAGAACATGCAGAAGAGAATCATTAACCGATTTGATTGTTTGTAATTCATGTATTAATCTATATGGTCATGAACATTTGTAAGAATGAAAAATACTGTGGGAGATCTTATCTGACAAGGCATTACATAATTGGATAAGCACACGTGTAGTAATAAACGCTGCATGAGATGCTTATCTAAAATGCTGCTGCCAAGCTAGGATACACCATATGAGCTGTGGCAGGTGTCTCCTGATAAGCTTTACTTATATGAGTAGAAAAATACTACAGCTGTTCAACCCGAATATCTTCACACAATGGGTATGAAGCGTACTAAAGCACATGAACTCCACGTTTTTATCAAATTTGCGAGAAAAAAAACACATTTTATTTCCTCAACATGAAGGTCTGAAAACGTGGGTTCTTGGGCCAAAAAACAATTTTAATTTATATGTTTATTCAAGTCATTTGAAATCCCATCATTGAACTAACCTTTTTTGCTGCGTAAGGATGGGGTAATTCTTATTGACTCGTCGCTAGCAATAGCGTCTGGAAGAGAAAAAAACTTGAATAAATGTCAATGTAATGCATGCGGTATCCTTCCTACATTTTATAGCGTACATTGCATTGCGAATATGATACAAGAAGAATATGACGTCCTGACATGCTTAATATTTGTTGTTAGTTGTGAGTAAACCAGTGTATATGGTACTTCACGCTGGCTAATGAATACTTGTTCGTGTTCATGTGAATGATTGATGCGTGTGAAATTAGTATAAGACATTTAAATTGGACACAATGCCTTAATTTGCTGTAGGCGAAATTTTAGATTAAAACGATATGAACTTAGTAGCATGGAAAGCTTGATATCTGTAAAGTGACAACTGTTTCACAGCGACAACATACTTGAGAACCCTGTGACACTGTCGACGTGTACGTGTGACAGTTCTGTGTATTTACAAGTTACAATCATGATAACATATGGACAACTTGTATTACTTACGTCCGCCGTGTTCCCAGAAAGGAATGGTTCCATCCTTTTGGACAAGATGTGGTCCTTTGAAACTGTATTTGTACTCAAATCTCTTGTGCGCGGAAAGACTTTGGACCGAGTCCGCAAGGAGAAGAATTGAGCTACAGAAAACAACAAATGCAACGTGGGTGCTGGAAGACATGTTGCAAAACAGAGCGAGCGCCCCGGCCCTTTTTCTCAGCTTAAAATAAAAAGTACGCCAGGTAGCACCGTCAGATAAGAGTGAGGTTGGTCTATAACTATCTCAGATGCGCCAGGAAGTCAGTGTTAGGTAATTTTCGATCATTCCTTGGAGAGTATTGAAGTTCAATGCGCCGAAGATGGACTCAATATGAGCAGCTGTTTATGCTGGTGAAACGGAAGTAGTAGTAAACGTAGTGTACCACGCACTTGGCTCTCTCTGATTGGTTGATTTAGTACACTAGTCAAAGAAATGTATGGCCACAACCACGACCAATACATTGCTGTACAAATGTTAGGTACACAATTTCCATAGGGTTGGGCATGTTCAGGGCCTTACAGATTAGCATCAACCTTTGCTCTTTGGTACTTAATGTTTTGGTTTTGTATATTCCCTTACTCACACAAAGGAGAATACAAATGCCGCTCACGCAAAATGTAAAGTAAGAAATGTGTGTTGAGAATTGAATCACAAGTAACATTTAAAATCTTGTTTTGGATTTATTTTGTTCAGAAAAAAATACTTGACATGTCATAAAGTCGTATTTTAAATGAAGGAATCATATTCAAGACAATGAACAAACAAATTGACTGGTAGTAATCTTAAAAAGAAATCAATTCAATTATAGAGTAGAAAATGTTCTGAAAAAGTGATTACATATAAAAGAGGACAAATCATTCGATGGCTTGAACAATGGGACCAAACTAATTAATGCAAATATTAAAAGACTAGTAATCATGAGCTTGCACGGAACATAACTTTTCCTCTATGACTGAATGTGTGGAAAGACGATCTGTTGCCGAGGGCATCCCACGTTCGTTTCTCCAGGTCGGCCGTGGCTTTTATTCCCCTGAACTCCCCGACAATTTTTACAATACCATAGCAAGTTAAAACAAGTCCAATTATGCTTTGTAGGAATATGTCTGCCGGGAGGGATGTGAAGTCTTTCTCAGTGAGTCTCAGGTATTTTCTGTGCTGGGCGGCTGAGTAGGCAGCGTGTGCGAGGGCAAGCAGACCAAAGGTCACGAACATCTTGTCTAGTCCAAATCCCATCTTTGATTCGGGGCTCTGCGTGTGTAAATTGGTAAACGTGTTTTCCTAGCAAGAATAAAAAACGAATACACGGATTAATTATTATGCCGACCAGCTGTCTTCGAACGCAAAATCGTGTTGTATAGAATCCACAATCAAAACTCACTTTTCTGCCTCTGCTTTACTAGCAGATTTCTGTTAGCACAATACAGCTATTCAACCATGGGTATTAAATCTGAAGTGACAAAGTTAGGTACAACCTAATCATATTTTATTCTCATGCAAACTTAATACTGTATGAAAACGGTCGATTACCAAGAAAACCATATGGCCATAAGGGTACTTTAATAATACATGTACATGTAGTGGAAAATCATGCGAAAACGCATACAGCATACAGCCGGCTATAAAACGCAAAATTTAAAGAGCCTGCATACGCATAATGCTTGACTCAGCAATTTAATAATGGGGATCCTTGTGATCTTAGGGTTACAGATCAACTTAAGGAAAGGAGAGAGGGAGTAAATAATCGAAAATGGGTGAGTATTTTCCCAAAATCGGAGCGTGCAATTCTTACCTCGTATCTGGGTATGGCTGCCTAAAAGCGTTATGGGGAAAAGGGCTTGGTTGGAAATAAATTCGGTTCTTTCCACCATACTACTATTGTCCTTGAGTAGTGTATGGAGACCACAGAGTAGCGGGTATGTTACTAAAGGCAGAGCTTAATCGTACTTTCAAGAGAGCAGTTGCCGTTTTCCCATCCAAGATACAGTTGACCAGCAGAAAACAAATCATACCGTATTTCTATTTTATAAACGAACTGCCACCGATTTATGAACATTTTGCACAGTCTTTGCTTTCGTAATTTGAATGAACGATTGATTAACCCAAATCTCCGAACTCTGAAATATCTTTTATTTGAATTAATGGTAATTTGCATAAATAAGATTAAAGCTCCTATCATGTCCCAGGCGTCATATATATGGTATAGGTCTTTACATGGGTTAGAATCCCGGGTAGAGCGTCATAAACCAAATATTATTAAAAAAAAATGCAATCGGGCAGTTTGAGATTTAGCCGTTTGCTCATTCCAACAAAAGGAATCACCAGTTTTAATAGAAGCAGAGTTACCGGTCTGATGAAAGTTGCAATGACATCGACTGGTACTCTTGCCATTGAAATTAACAATAGACCACTTGTTCCAGGCCAATACTTTTGACATCAACAAGCACTCTGATGGGTATCTTGTTGGTGCCCGAAACCTCGCATTGGATATGGAAACATATTAATTATTCTTGATAGTATAGTATTGTTCAACTGACCCCCAACATCTACACAAGGAAGCCTTTACGATAATTTGGTGAACGGAAAACACTTATTAATATGCTACAGACAACAATGCTTATTGGCACGGCGACTGATATACTTACGATTTACGACTCACACAAATGACGCTACTTGTAAAACAATTTGCATATCTAAGCTTATCTATGAATGTAACACTATACTGTATACTATACTTGCCATGTACGCAGCAAGTTTATCGCTGTTTAAAGCACCCTGTACTTCTAAATGTTGAACTTGGTAAATAAACTTGTGTTGAAATCTGAAATCTGAAATCATATCTAAATCACGTCACCATTCATCCCCTTCTTGTTTCGGGATACATTAGCATTTGCTTACATCCGTGAACATATTTTTCAGTAGATTTTTAAAAAGAGTGAAAATAATCTTGCAGGTTGTTCGCGTCAATTTCTAAATAAAGGAACATAATTACCGTGAAATAAATTAAAGAAGTTCGAATTTAATAATACGAACAATAGTGCTTTTCAGTCTTCACGGTTAATAAATTTCGCGTCTCCTTTACAAATCGATTCACTGTCGCCGTTCCTTTGATCGATATCTCGTGCGTCTTAGGCGATATATGTATAATTGATTTACAAAATACGGCAGCGCCCGCCTGGGGAAGTGTGTTTTTTCTCTTGTTTATCTTCCAACCCGGGCGAAGAGCGGCTCGCGAGGACACGACAAATGTTTGCGGCGCTCTTTTCTTCCAAGGAATGAGACTAATGGGAGACACAAGAAGCATGAATGGAATTTCAGCGTAGTTTTGTAGTTTGGGTACACCCCGGTAGATTTCAGTGAGCCTGGAAATATCATTCTTACAGCCTAATTGTCTGACGAAAGTGGCAACAACATGTAAACTTGGGCAGTTTGGTCACACGCGGCAGAAATTTAATCATCTCCTGTTTCAAAACAAGGCAATTCTCGTGCCATCTCCATGACCTACTCTTCATTAATACTTCCATCCACTCGGCTAATTAGTCTCGTTGGGGGATAATTAAAACACGTGTATTCCGTGAGCTTACAACAGCATTGGGTAGTCGGAGAGGTTGACTGAACTTCCTCGACCCTCCGCTATCTGTAAAAACCCCATAACGTGGGAGTGTCGGAGAAACCGTACACACGGCCTCGTTTATGTGACCTCGCCTGACTCCGCCTGTTCTCGCGGCCAAAACGAAACAGATTGAAGGAGATTACCGACAAATTAGCTATTCTCGAGTACAAGCCCAGCAATCCGCTCCCCCTCCCTTGTGAATGCGAAACTAAATTACATACAGAGGCTGATTAACAGCAAACCGCCGCAACCCCACCTCCATCATTACCGCCTGGTCACCAGCCGTCAATTACCTCGTCACGCAATTCGTCGATCGTGATGATCGATGATCGGTTATTGATACTCGGCGCCGAAGTGCGAAGTGCGAACTGGTGTCTGGTGGTGCGTATCGCCGGTGATGACGCTGGCCGGGGAGTAGCCCCCGGTATGACAGGCGCAGGCTGACGGTGTCGCCGACTCGCCGGGCGCGCCAGCTCGGAATGGCGCCACTATAAGTGCCGGGTGAGTGTCGGTCTCCCGGCTGCCGGACTTAGTCTGCTCTACCTGGGCCCTCACGTTGGAGCTGTCACCGCCGCGAACTCACCTGTGGAAAAGCGCACAGAAACTTGTTGTCGGATACCTTATCCACTTAAGGTAAGATTAACTTAGCTCACCCGTCAATTTAATACACGGTCATTAAAATACTGACTCTGATTTGATACATTGAAGTTTCTGTTAAGATTAACTTTACGCACTTCAAGAATTTATCAAAGTTTGTTACATTTACAAATAGTCATATACACTCGCACCTATAATTTGATCGTACAATCTAACTGACAGTAAAAACAGCGGAAATAAGACCAGCTCAGATGCGTATAACGATGGA